>OY757023.1:1349668-1380242 GCA_963580285.1 Lucinisca nassula | reverse complement strand
AGGCAGTTCGATCATCTACCATACTATGGTAGCGGAAGTAAAAGTTCACATGTTTGTTCACCGGTGTGATCGAACGACCTATGGTAGAGCTTTGGTAAACAAACATGGCAGCCCCATGTCACGATTGAATTTGTTTGGACGGCGAGGAAGATCACCATTTAGGTGAGGCACTTTAATTTTTATGGTCAAGATAATTCCTTGAGAAACTCTTTTAACACCAAAACACAGGGCTATGTTAAAATTCTTACCAAAAAAAAGTCCTCAAAAAATATCCGTGCCAGTTCTGAGAAAAGTAGGATTTAATCCGCAGAAAAAACATTAAATAAGTAATGGCCCAATAATAGCACCATACACTGTTTTACTGGCTGTAAGGCGAGCTCTCCTCACGCGCAAACAAATGACGTCATTAAAAACAAAATATACGTCAGAAATTGTTAAAGTGCAGTCTATAATTTATTATTAAAAAAGAGAACGAAGAAACTTTCTCTTGATTGATAAATGGAAATATTTGCTCAAAATCGTTCGATATATGGTACACGGAGGCTATGCATTTTCCCATATCTATCCATCCATATGTGTTTGAATCCACAAAATCAAAAGGAAATCCAGTTGAAGGTTTGGCGGACACAAGCAGACGATGCAGACTCCCTCTGCTTTCTATATTCTATTTTTTTTTTTAAATAGATGTCATTTATATTTTCCTTGTATGCTATTGATAAACAAGATCTATGTTCAAGTTGTAAAAATAAACATTTTTGAGGGGGGTTCGGAAAATACATTTGTCAATGTCTCATGACAAAATTAAGTGTATGGAAGCAATTTGTGCCATCAGAATCAATTGAATTAATATCGTAAATATGTGTATACGCTGTTGTAATGACCGTGGTACAACAACAGCTAGTGTTGATCATATCTCAGATCATAGTTACTGTTCAAGTTCCAATTTCAAAAGGTTAAATTTTGTATGTTTGAATGTTTGTGGCTTATGTGCCAAACTTAAATTTCCAGATTTTCAAGATTTTATAAACCAGTATGACATTGTGTGCCTTACCGAAATCAAAACTGATCAGTATGATGAAGTGAACATTGATGGGTTCAAGTTTGTAAGTGCTAGCAGAGCTATTGCTAAGAGAAAATCTGGGGGTGTTGGGTTATTTGTAAAGAATAACATATGGCCTTTTGTTAAAGTACTTGACAATTCTAGTGAAAATTGCTTATGGTTTACATTGAATAATTATTATGAGCTTAAGTGTGTATTTGGGGCTGTTTACATCCCACCAGAGGGATCGCCGTATAGCTCTGTTAGTATTTTTGACAAACTGGAACAAGACATCATTAACTTTTGTGCTGATGAAGATACTTATACTTGCCTAATGGGAGACTTTAATGCAAGAAGTGGTCTATTATCTGATTTTATCAGTATTGACGAGACAATTAGTGACTTTAGCCTGGATTTTGAGTCAAAACTTATTCTTAGTAAGAATAACTTAGAAGAGCTTGGTTTTTCAACAAAACGTTACTCTTCAGAAACAACCAATACAAATAATTATGGTTACAGGCTCATGGACTTGTGCAAATCATTAGATGTGCATTTAGTCAATGGCAGATGTGGTGCTGATTCTCACATTGGTAAACAGACCTGTAAAAATAGTAGTGTAATTGACTATGTTATAATGTCACCAGAACTTTTTCCTTGTATACATTATTTTGAGGTTTTAGACTTTGATCCATTGTTGTCAGATGTGCATTGTCCTGTGGCATTTTCTGTTAATGTGCAATCACAAAACAGGTTACTGTTACCCAATGAGGGGAGTCTGATCACTGATACCAATGAGCAGAGTACTACTTTTCCAACATGGAAAACTGAGTCGAGATTAGAGTTTATGAAGTCCATTCAAGAGTCTAATCTTGATCAGATAAACATTGATTTGGATAGATTAAATCAGAATGAGTCTTTAAATGCTGATGATATAAATAGTATTACTTCCAAAATTTCACAAGTTCTGGTTGATGCAGCAGATAAATGCAGTATGTTGAAGAAAAAGAAGAATTTACCTGCAAACACACCAAAAAAAGTAAAAAATCAAAAACCTTGGTTTAATAATCAAAGTAAGTTGAAGCGCAATGAGTACATGACAGCTAAGCGTAACTATAAGCAATTGAATTCCAGGGGAAATTATGACAAACTTGTGTCGGCAAGTAGAGTATATAAGAAGTTAATCAATAAACAACTTAGAGACTATAATAATACTTTATCAAATAAGTTGAAGTCTATGAAAAATACTGACCCTAAATCATACTGGTCTATTTTAAATAAATACTCCTCGGAGGGTAGAAATGCACTACAAAAAGTATCGGTGGAATCTTTCTATGAGCATTTTAGTAAATTGAATGAAGCAACTCCTGATGTTGACTTTGAAGATATTGATCTTGACAATATTTCAAGTTTCAATACAGAACTTAATTCCCCCATTACTGTGCAAGAAATTTCCAAAGTTATTTCAAACTTGAAAAATCAGAAGGCTTGTTCAATGACTGATAATGTTTTAAATGAGTATCTAAAGTATTCAAAAGATGATATGTTGCCCATTTACTGTAAATTATTTAATCTTATTTTGAACACAGGATTAATACCTGAAGCTTGGTCTAAAGGTACCATTTTGCCTATCTATAAGAATAAAGGAGATGCTAATGATCCTGATAATTACAGGGGTATAACCATTTTAAGCTGTTTTGGTAAGCTATTTACTGCAATTCTAAATCATAGACTAAACAATTATTTGGAATCTACTGGATTATTAATTGAAGAACAAGCAGGGTTTAGGAAGCATTACAGCACTGCTGATCATATTTTCTCACTTAAAATGTTGATTGATTTTTACCTGTATAAGAAGAAGAGATTATATTGTGCATTTATTGATTACCGTAAAGCATTTGACTCGGTTAACAGAGTGGCACTTTGGAGAAAACTGTTGCAAAATAACATTGATGGCAAAATTTTTAAAGTGATTTTCAATATATACGATAATGCTAAATCCTGTGTGAAAGCAGGTGGAAGTATTTCTATGTTTTTTAGTAGTATGGCTGGTGTTCGGCAAGGCGAAAATTTGTCACCTATCTTGTTTTCGTTGTTTCTGAATGATTTAGTACAGTTTATGTCTAATTCTTGCAATGGTTTGTCCACCTTGTCTGATGATATTGGAAATATTATGAATACTGATGATGTAGAAGTATTTTTCAAGCTTTACCTGCTGTTATACGCGGATGACACTGTTATTTTTGCAGAAACCCCTGAAGACTTGCAAATTGCTCTAGATACGATGAAGTTGTACTGTGAGACTTGGAAATTACAAGTTAATACGTCTAAGACTAAAGTTGTGATGTTTTCAAAAGGCAAAATTAGGCAAAAACCTAATTTTTATTATAACGGAGAGTCTCTTGAAGTTGTTGATGATTTTAGTTATTTGGGTATAAAATTTAACTATAATGGTAAGTTTGGTAAGACTAAGAAGCATTTAGTAGATCAAGCCAGAAAAGCTATGTTTTCATTAATAAGGAAAGCTAGAAAATTATTTTTACCTGTTGACATTCAATTGCACTTGTTTGACAGCATGATCAGTCCGATACTACTTTACGGAAGTGAGGTCTGGGGTTGCGAAAATGTCGATATAATTGACCAATTTTATTTAAAATTTTGTAAATCATTGTTGGATGTTAAGCAAACAACACCAAATGTTATGGTATATGGAGAGCTTGGTATATTACCATTGCACCTCAAAATAAAATCAAGAGTCTTGAATTTCTGGTATAGAATAATAAGTGGTAAAAAGGACAAAATTTGTTATAAGCTATATCAAGTTATGCATCATTTACATGTAAATGACTTATACCACTCAGACTGGGTTAAATCAGTACATGATTCACTTGATACTTTGGGTTTTACAAACCTTTGGTTGAATCAAAACATCTTTTACTCCCAAGCATCTTTTAAAACCAAAATCAAAACTAGGTTAGCGGACCAATTTAAGCAGAATTGGAATGGCAAAATTAATGATTCAGAGAAATGCTTAAATTATAGACTCTACAAAAAGGGTTTTCAGTTTGAAAAATTTTTTAATATATTACCATCACAACTAGCTAAGTATATGTGTAAATTTAGATGCTCAAGTCACAAACTTCCTATTGAAAAAGGACGTTTTTCAAATATCGAGAGGAATCAACGCATTTGTGAGTTATGTAACGCAAATGAGCTTGGAGACGAATTTCACTATTTGTTCAACTGTAACTTTTTTACAAGCAGTAGGTGTAAATTCCTACCCCTTTGGAGTTTTCAATTACCTAATATATTAAAGTTTGAAAAACTAATGAGCTCTGAAGACAGAGCAGTCTTGACTAGATTAGCCATTTTCATAAAAATAATAATTACAAAATTTAAGTAACATTGAAACTGCCATCTTCCTCTAAGAATTATATATGCAGTTTCTTTAAATTACAATCCTTTTCTGATAAATATACCATTTATAAAGTTGTGTCATTTGAGTACTACTTTAATACATTTAGTCCAAAGATTTTGTAGGGACGAACGTCAAGGTCTGAATCAGAATCCTCATCGAGCAGACTGTTTCTGGTTCTTGTCGTTTGTTATTCAGTCTGTGTAGTTTAATAATACCTGTATTGTGTGTGCTGTTCAAATTTTTATGACAATTGCAGCAATTTTTCATGTACAGCAATTTTTCGGGTTACCAAAGTCTTTGGACTTATACAGTACATTTAATACAGAACAGATCTTATCATTATGCTCACATGCCATGTTTTTTGCTTGTATATATGTTGATTCATGTTTGTTTTAGCTCTTATGCCCGCAACGGGCCTGGAGTAAAATAAAACTTGTTGTTGAAAACTTGTTGTTGGTGTATTCTAGTAACATTGTGCACATAAGATTTTGAAAGCTATGTGTGACCTGTGGAAGCAACCAAACCACTCAAAAATCACAAGCAGAACAATTGCAACACTGTCCTATCTACTTACTGCAATAGAAATTGGTCGCTGAATTTTAAACAGGCAGGAAAATTAATACTAAGAAAAGGGATACCCCCTTGAAATTGATTTACAAATTTTGTCTCCCAACATTGCGCACAATAACTGTTTTGAGCTGATTGAACACAAAGGTTGACACAAACAAACTTAAAAAGGGCAAAATCCGGATGAGAAAAAAAATATCTTTCAGCTGATTTTCCATGAGGAATCCATATATGAAATTTCAAAACCCTAGCATACAAGCTTCTAAAGTTATGCTATGCATCACAATGCATACAATGTACCGAAAGTGACAAAGGGCCATTAGCCACAAAGTATTTTTCGGAATTTAGTCAAAAGTTAATCAGGACATCTACTCATCAGCACCAATCTGTCCAACGCAGAGCTGCCAGGTGGGCCACACGAGACTATAGGTACACATCAAGTGTTACAGCCATGCTTGGCAAACTCCAACGGCGTCCACTAGATCGGAGACGCATCGATAATCGCCTTATCATGCTATACAAGGTTACGCATGACCTTGTTGCAATCCCTGTCTCAGATTACCTCACACCAAATCGCAGAGAGTTGAAATTTATCCACCCTTTGGCATACAATCAAATCCCCACCCAGACCAACTATCACAAGTATAGCTTCTTCCCAAGATCAGTTATACACTGGAACGCTCTCCCAGCCTATATTGTCTTGCTACCAACCTTGGCACGGTTCTGTCATGCTGTCTGCCAGGTGGTGCATGTGTCCCCCTAAAGCCACCAGATTCTGTTTTATCTTTTAACTATACTTACTTTCTTTTCGCACTGTACAAACTCATTTCACCTACTTTGCTTACCTTTTATTTCAGCTAACCCCCTTTAGCACTTGGTATACCGGATAAACCCCCTTTAGCACTTGGTATACCGGATACCCTTCTGCTGTCCTCTTATGAGGTTAAGAAGTATCAGAAGAAAGAAAGAACAATCTAGTCACCAACTTACAAGGTTCTAGCTCCAATAGATTTTGAGATATGCTGCTGACAAGATTGTATAAAAAAAATCAAAGGGCAATAACTTTTGAAAGGGGCATAATCCGGATAAGAAATAAATACGCGTTAGCTAATTTTCCATGAAAAATCCATATGAAATTTCAAAACCTTAGCATGCACTGTTCTTGCGTTATGCTATGCATCAAAGGCGTAACGGAAGTTCGAATGGACGAACCAGAAGCAATATGCCCCTCCCAAAAAGTTGGGGTCATAAAAACATTACGAAAACACGCATATTCAAATCTATTGGAAGATTTGATCACCCCAAAAAGTTCCAGAGAAAATTCTGATGTTTTTCTTATTCATCACTAAAACGAGACGTTGCTTCCAAGTTTGTGGGACTTTTGTAAACCTGACATTGAGATGAAATGACATCTCAATCCCTGCCACCCCATGAATCCAAAAGGGTTTACATGCATGGACAGGATGGCTCGCAGCAACTTTTCTGGGCAGGCTTAGACATTCTCAGCGGTTTAACAGTACTCATGTGTGGTCGGTATCAGTTCTGTGCGGAAGTATCATGCAGCCCAATCTATTACTCCAAGCCCAGATGGGTGGGGTCGAAAAACGCCTATATAATTTTGACATCTCGAACCCCACTTTTATATTGTAAAACTGTGGTTTACAGGGATAAACATTAAAATTCTTATATCAGCGCAAAAACATATATTGTGGTACTCCCTTCCTACTCTATCGCGGGTCCTACTTTATCGCGGTATTCACGTTCTCCTCTTATTCTCGCGAGCAGTGGCACCTGCTGGTTGTTTACATTAATTACCTTCCGAGGCAAACATCAAACTCCACACGAGAGAAATTGAACAAAATATCAAGTATATTGTTGAGTAAAGTTTATTTATTTAGAAAATCAAGTAATACTTTCTTCACTGAATCTATTCTATACCCCTACCTATATAAATCCCACTCTACTTTATTAAAACTTCAACATATTATTTTGGTTCGATTCTGGTTGTTGTCGTCTGAAGTTGACAAATGCCGCGCGCACGTAAAGTCACGTTATTACCTTATATGGAAACGGTTTCCTGGAGCCGAAAGTCACGTGGACAATTAGCGACTATAATTGGAAATGAAACCCCGAACGGCTTATGGGGGGCATCTAAATTGAAAATGTTTAAGTCGGTCAAAATTGTGAACTGGACAGAGTGTGACATATGCGGTCATTGGGCACCCCTTTAGTTTTGCTCCACAATCTTTTTTGTGAATGAAGGCAGTGAGTAAAGGTGTCCGTGCCTGTCATGTGACCAGTAAATAGCATACTAAGAACACCAAACATTGCAAATACGTTAATTTCTGTTAAAGTTGAATTTTTGGATTATTTAAAGGGTTAATTAACGTTTAATGATTCAATTCAAGTGCTAAATATGTTCTTATGAATCAGTGCTGATAACTGATATTACATGGATATGCACCCGGCCTCAATTATTTTGACACTTTCAATTCAAGTGAATGCCGCGATAGACTAGGAAGTCACTCTGACGTAACTCTAAACAACATGGCTGCCAACAACCGGAAAATTTAAAATTGACTGACGCTAAAATATATTTCTACCCCTTTTACAATATCGAAGTTGGGTTACTTATAACACACAAACAGGCACATATAAGGTAAGTTGATGTGTTTATTTAATTACTGGCGATTAACTGTTAGTACCGCGATAGAGTAGGCAACCGGGATACTCGGTAGAACCGCCAAGTTCTAGTCGAGCTCCGCAATCTATGTTTTGAGCAGAAATAAGAAAAACATCATTTTCTTAATCTTAAAATTCCATTTTTGGGGTGCTAATTGACAATGTTTTTTGTTTAGGCGTGTTTCGTAAAGTCTGCTCAAAAGCATAGATTGTGGGTACTCGATAGAAACCCCTTCCTCATGGAGTTTTAGTTTATACTAATTTATTTTAGTTCGATTGCGATGAAAGTCTCAAGCTTAATTAATCGCTCTCGAACACTCTTTCCGGATGTTTTTTTCACGCACGCGAGGGAGATGCAGTTGACTTTTACGCCACTGCTACCCATTTACACCTGGGTGGGGTGGGGCAGTGGGGAGTTTAAGGGGGTATACATGTACATTATTTTTCTTATTTCTGTTCAAAGAAGCCTCCATGGTGTAGTGGTTAAGCTACTAGCCTCACAAACCAGTAGTCGTGGGTTCGATCCAAGGGCTTCTCCAGACTCTCAGATGGGTCGTTTAACCGAGGTCCGGTCTCCATATGCAGGGGTTTCATCAATAGACGGGTACTGGGGATTTTCCCGTTTACTTAGAAATTATTCCCCTGCTATGCTTCATAAATTTGTTTTTATTCAGATAACATTGAAAATCACACTCCTATCTTTACTTGAAATCTGGATGCCAAAATGTTTTGAAACCACTGCATATGACATTTTCTATTGACGGGACGTAAACCTCAAACACACTCACTCACTTATTTCTGCTCAAAACATAGATGGGGCAGTTCTATTGAGTATCAACAATCTCAGAAGCTATCTTTTTGAGCAGAAAAATAATATATAACCCCTAAACCTCAGGTGTTTCTAGTTTATATATAAAAGTTGCTTAGTGGGGGTCAACATTACATAGACATGTTTTCGTCATGTGCCAACGTTTGCTTTTGATTTATCTTTTTTGCTTTTGTTTTATGTGACATTGTTGATATAAGATTTGGAAATCCTTATTTGATATCTGTGACTCTTTTTACACTTTATGGTAACTGACACATTTTAGTTCTACACAAATTAATGTGTGCTTAGCATAGACTCAAGCTTTTTATAAAAGCTAATACTTGTTTTTTCATATTTCACACAAAAATATATAAAATAATAAATTAAAAGAAAACTTTTATCTTCAGAATTTTTAGTATTTTTCCCCAAATAGAAATATTCATTTTGGATGATTTAATGAAGTCAAGTATTAATTGTTTAACCTACGCCAGTAATATTAATTTTGTCCTGTTTTTGTGATTTTTCTTCATTTTTCGTATTTTCTCACCCCCCAAAAATACCCTTTCCCCTCAGATTTTTTTTGAGGACTTTTTTTCTATAAATCAGGACACCTTCCTGATACTAAAACTGCTGATAACATTTCTCAAGGAATTAGTTGTGGGTCAAGGGTCATTTCCGGCTAAATGTACTGGCCTAATTTTGAACAGTGCAGAAATAGCAGTGCCGATTCTATCTTTCATATTGTGCATATTTTTGCAAATAAATATGTTTTAACAACACTTAAAATGTGTATTTTCCTTGGTCCAACATATTTTCTTACTTTTCGCCGCCATCTTGTATCTTGTATCCGGTTTACCAGATAAACCAACGCTTTAGTCTGGTTGGACCAGAGTGACGTCACGACTTTCCCGCCATGCTACCAGACTGAGTTCGATCACACTTTGGTTAACCATTGGTTCGTGATCGAACTACTTCTTAGTCAGTCTTGAAGGCGTTCCATGTATTACCCAGCTACTCGTATACGGCTGGTCTGGTTTCCACCACCTAAAAGCAGTCTGAATAAACTGCAACTCAGAAGCAGAAATGCTTCAGATGACATTTTAATGTGCTGTTCATAAGCTTCTGCCTATTGGCAGCTTTAGAGGAACACGTCAGTTGAAGTACATGTGTAATTCTCAAGGCCATGTCCAGGTTGTGGGCATGTTGTTTTTGATTGATTGATTGATTTGGGTTATAACGCCCCCGTCAACACATGTACAGGTCATTTTGGAGACGTTGCTTCCAGTTTTGTGGGACTTTTACCCGCCATTGAGATGAAATGACATCTCAAGCCTTGTCGCCTAATGAAACCAATAGGGTTTATAAGCATGGACGGTCCGACTCGCACCGCTTTGCCTGGGCAAGCTTAGATCCTCTAAGCGGTTCAACAGTACTCGTGTGCGGTAGTTTTCAGTTCTGCGTGGAAGCGTCATGCAGCCATCTATTACTTCAAGCCCCGATGGGCGGGTGCCATGTGGGCATGTTTTGGGAATGTTGCTAATTTCTCAAGTTCCTAAAGGGACGAGTAACATGATCTGACGTCTGAGATAGGATACATTGTTTCTCCATATATATTTCATCAACAAGAGAAAATTTGCCACATCGCTACCTCCCAGGACAAAGCCAATCAAACCAGGATGTCTCCAAAATGGCTCTGAAAAATAAGCCATACTCATTGATGACTCAATATACAAACGGTATAGAAAGAGAAACCTGAGCCCGGGTCGGTTCAGTTGTTAAAGACTTACCGTTTTGTTTAGTTAACGTATCCTTACAACTCTGATATAGAGGATCTTACATTACGAAAACACGCCTATACAAATACATTGTAAATTTTACCACCGAAAAATAAAAATTTTCAGATGAAAACTTTTGATATTTTTCTTATTTCTGCTCGAAACATAGATTGTGGATACTCGTTAGAACCGCCTCGACGAGGCGGTTCTAACGAGTACCCACAATCTATGTTTTAGAGCAGAAATAAGAAATGATATTTTTCTTATTTCTGCGGTTCTAACGAGTACCCACATCTATGTTTTAGAGCAGAAATAAGAAAAATATTATACACCCCTGCAAACCCGAGTTTTACTATAATATAGTTTGCCAGTTCAGTGTTTTCTACACACAAAGTTGTCTTGTGCAAGGGGATTTGTGTCCCCTGCGATGCCTTGTTTTACAAGATTTATTGTATTATACAGCCTAGCCTCAATGTTTTTATCTTGTACAAATATATCAAATGCAACCAAAAAGAGGCTGAATAAATAAAATCGTTTCCTGAAAGCAACCTGCAGGTGGTTTGTTTGTTCTAGGAGTTAGATAAGCTAACTATATAGACTGGATTTCTAAAGTTATTAAAATGTTGCAACTGTGATAGGAAACGTGCAATCTGTTTATATATAATAACTTGATTTCGGGTTTCTGAATTTGTCCATATATTGAAATTTTAGAAAAATACCAAATGCTCGGCAAAACCTCGCATATTATCTCTTTTAACTTTTTCAATGAATATAAATAATATTTATTATGTAATTTGGAGAGTTATGGGTGTTATATACTGATGTGTTAATTTTGAATATTGAATACAACCTTGATGTAATCCCAATGTGTTTCCCTGGTGTCATTTGTGATTTTCCTTTTGCCAAATTTGATTTTATTGATGAAACGTCTGAACAGTGGTGACACATAAATGCTTATATCTCGATTATTAGAAGCGATATTGACTTGAATTAAGCATTTATATGCTTCAAAGATACTGTTCTTCTAAAATCAATAAAAAAAACAGATTTCGAAAAAATTGGTCCGAAGACCCCTTTTCGCTTGGCCTGGCCCATATAAAAGTGCGGTTCATGGTGGGTTAATTAAAATTATATAGGCGTGTTTTCGTGATGACATGAGTGTTAATGTATTATTGAATTTATTAAACTTGTCTAGGAAAAGGGATAAAATATTAGGCTTTGCCGAACATTTTATCCCTTTACCTCAACGAGTTTAATAAATTCAATAATACGTGAGCACGATTGCAAGATTCTGTTTATCATATGACATTTAAAACGCAAATGTGAGTAGTGTCTGCAAATGCATTTGCAAATTTAAATCTTATCACAAGTTTTCCAACACCAACTCCAGAGTATTAAATATTGTACTCAACTATTTGTTTGTTTGATTTGAGGTTTAACGTCCCCGCCAACACTGTATAGGTCGTTTTGGAGACGTTGCTCCCAATTTTGTGGGACTTTTACCCGACATTGAGATGAAATGACATCTAAGCCCTGTCGCCCAATGAAACCAATAGAGTTTATAAGCAAGGATATCGGGACTCGCACCACTTTACCTTGGCAGGCTTAGATCCTCTAAGCGGTTTACCAGTACTCGTGTGCTGGTCGGTTTCAGCTCTGCGAGATAGAAGAAGTAGTAAAGGAAATGAAAGAGAGAGATACGGGAGACAGAGGAAAAATGAATGGAATTGTGGATACTAAAAGAATAAAAACATAACCCCTGCAGGGCTGGCCCAACTGTAGGCCATTAACAGCCGGACGCCCCATTGACGCAAAATACACGACACTTTTGCCTCATCTAAACATAAAGAATTATGTTATCTGGGTTCTCAACCAGGTAAGACAGAGATACCTGCTCAGATACAAAGGTTGGAACGATTAATCGGATACTCGATTAATCTATCGACAAATTCCAGAAAATGATTATCGTTATTTTTTGTTTGTAATCGATTATTTGTTAAAGTGCAATATACTTCCCAAAGTTCTGTCTAAATACCTGGGTGAGTGGCAAACAGTGCAAACCCTGATGCGACCATCTGGGTCTACACTGTTTGCTAAGGACAGCCTGTCCGAATACATACGGTGAAGTATAACAAATGGTAAGAGTCAAGCTCAGACCGAAAGCCAGAAAGTTAAAATTGCACGACCCGCAGAAAAAGCGACCGACTGAAGTCGGTTGATTTTCTAAGAGTGCCCTAAAATCACCGTGTCATTCGGTCAGTCTGTCTGTCCGTCCGTAACCCGTTTGTGAAAATTGGTGATAGTGACTTAACCGCTTGGAATATTTAAACAGTTTTTGGAATTCTGATAGATATCAATGAGATCTAACCAATGAACTTGTGAAATATTACATTCCATTTTGTATAGCCTCACCGAGGCGAAAAACGTGAAAATTTTCGAACTGCTTCTCCTCGGAAACCGTTGGACCGATTGAAGTCAAATTTCATATGGAGCCTCGATGGGATGGGGGAAACCAAAATTTGCTCATGGGGTCCAGGTCACATGACCAAAATGGCCGCCAAGCCATATATGGTCTGTCTGTCTGGCCGTCCGTAACCCGTTTGTGAAAATTGGTGATAGTGACTTAAACGTAGGCCCATCACAAATTGCTAAAATGGTGACCCTAGGTTGACCTTGACCTTCTTTGTGCCTAGGTCAAACTTTGACACACATGCTTTTGTATTGGAAAAGTGAGAATGCATTTTATCCTGCAAACGATTCAGAATACAGTACTAAAGTATCAGATATATTTTTGCTCCTTACGATAAGGCGCATTTATTGGGGGGACCGTTTTAGGTCCAGGTCACATGACCAAAATGGCCGCCATACCCATATATGGTAACACTCATAAAGCTAAAAGCATCCGGCGGGTCGTGCACTTCAGCTGAAGCACTGGTTATTACCCGATCTTCAGTATCAATCATGACGATATCACTTCTATCCGTGGTGTAGTGGTATTGCTACTCGTCTTGTAAACCAGGGATCGCAGGATTTCGGATGAGTCTTTAAACCGAGGTCCCGTCTCCCTTTGACCTTAGCTGTAAGTGGGACGTAAAGATCAAACACTCACTGACACTTCTATCTCTTTTCTCCATTACTCTGGGAAACGACACGAAATGACGTTAAACCCAACCACAATCAACCAATCAGGAAGGGACATTAACATGCATCTAGCCCCGCCCATCGGGGCTTGAAGAAATCGATGGGCTGCACGATGCTTCCACGCAGAGCTGAAAACCGACCCACACACGAGTACTGGTAAACCGATTAGTGGATCAAAGCCTGCTCACGAAATGTGGTGCGAGCCTTTTCTATCGTCCATGCTTACAAACCCTATTAGTTTCATTGGGCGACAGGGCTTGAGTTGTCATGTCATTTCAATGTCGGGTAAAAGTCCAACAAAACTGGAAGCAGCGTCTCCAAAGTGACATTTACAGTGTTGACGTGGACGTTAAACTTCAAATCAAACGAACAAACATACATCAACACTGTGGTGTTTGCATCGCCCCAGACACGTGTTTTACATCTGCAGGCACATGTACTTTCAAAGTCTATCAACAAGAGCTCATGTTTGACCGGTGACGGCATCAGTTTCCTTATAAATTTCCATGCGTTTTCAGGTTAATGAACCCTGAGATGAATATCCCTTCTTCTTACCCCTTTTTATATACAGGGAGTGAGTGAGTGTTTGAGTTTTACGTCCCACCAACAGCTAAGGTCATACGGAGACGGGACCTCGGTTTAAAGACTCATCCGAAAGTTTGGAGAAGCTCGGGACCGATCCAGCGACCCCTGGTTTACAAGACGAGTAGCGTAACCACTACATCACGGAGGCTTCTATATATATAAAGGGAAGTGAGGTTTACAGGGGTGTATATAGTGAAATTCTGCTATTAAGACCATCTAAGATTTGGACTACTTCTGCTTTGAAAATGTGTGTGAATTCGGGTTTAACGTCGCTTTCAACAATTTTTCAGTCATATCACGACGGTGTCTGGTTGCGAAAGGGAGCTCAATGCTCACTTTTATAGTGCTGCCTCACTGAAGTATCATGTCCCAGACACATACCACACCCAGTCACATTATCCTGACACTGCGTCGACCAGTCCTAGCTCTACGCCGTAAACCTGAGTGCCAAGCGAGGAGCAGCTAGTACAATTTTTAACGACTTTGGTATGTCGCGGCCCGGGATCGAACCCGTGACCTCCCGTTCCCCGGAGCGGACACTATACCAACTGAGCTATCGAGGCCGGTTCAACTTTGAAAAGCTTATTTAGAAAGGTGCAGATATTCTTGCTTTGTGCTTAATGCACACTATGTCGCCTGGTCAGGGAGCACCTTTGTGACCCTTCAAAAGTGGTCTTACAGACCACTTTTGAACAGTCCCAAAGGTGGTCTTAATATAGGCATTTTATTGTATGTTATTCCTCTTATTATTACGCGAAAGCATAGATTGTTGATGCTCGTTAGAACCGCCTCAACGGATTGTGGGTACTCGTTAAAACCGCCTCGTTCTAACGAGTACCAACGATCTAATTATAAACCAGAAATTAGAAAAAATCTGAGAAAATTTCATCTAATAAATGACATTCCATAACTATGAAATAAAACATTACACCAAACTGATGCGTTATCCTGACCGGTGCTTTGGTACAAGCCGCGATAGTCATATAGATGAGTCCACTGTTTCGAGCCGGGCGTAGCAGAAAGGGAAAGCAAACAAGCCTTATGGAAAATTTTAACTAAATTTATTTGCAAACTATCTTTAACCTTTAGAAGTAAGAAAATTAAATATACGTAGCTCTGTTATGAAATATCCTTGAATGAATCTATTTTCCTTGATCCTACAGAATTCACAGTCCGAAATGAAATATAATATCCTTTGACAATCTAACACAAAATTTAGAAATAACTATTCTTTTAAGCCCAAACATCAAACTCCAAAGTCTGACTCAAAGAGAAGAATCAAGCTCTTTTATAGACCCCAAGATATCTCTAGAATGTTCCAGAGGGCTGTGTAATAAGAATAGGTAATATTCTATAAATAATACAAACCTGAACTTTCTGGAAGGATCCAAAGTACTTTTCCTTGTAAACAAGCCTTTGCTCACCAAATGAAATTAATATGTGACTCATTTTTCCAGAAACTTCTTTAAGAAGAATAAACAAGACACCAATAGCACTACTAGGTCACCCAATGGGGTGAAAGTGGGAATCAGAAAAATAAATTCTTAAATGCATAACACTACCAAAAGCCAAGTCGGCAGTTTTCGCATAATTACACGTACCCTATTTCAAGCGGACCCCGCCCGTCGGGGCTTGAAGAAATAGATGGGCTGCATGATGCTTCCACGCAGAGCGTAAACAGTTCGCACACGAGTACTGGTAAACCGCTTAAAGGATCTATGCCTTCCAGGGCAAAGTGGTGCGAGTTGGACCGTCCATACCTATAAACCCTATTGGTTGCATTGGGTGACAGAGTTTGAGATGTCCTTTCATCGCAGTGTCGGGTAAATGTCACACAAAATTGGAAGCAACGTCTCCAAAATGACCTATACAGTGTTGACGGGGACGTTAAACTACAAATCAAACAAACAAACAAAACCTTATTCCAATAATTGTTTCAGATTATTTTGGTTTTACGGCTCTTTCAAGATTATTCCACTACAATCGAGCCGATCGTTAATATGAGGTGAACGAAATCCAAAATACCCGGATGAAAACACCTGAGCATCCGTTGCAGAAGTTGGTGTCTCGGGTATGACCCGAGTCAGGCTCGAACCCACAATGATTAAGAGTCAGCGCTCTGAACCTCTAGGCCACGGAGACCCGTCTTTTCCAAGGTTTAATTAGAAGCCTCCTTGGTGCAGTGGTCACGATACTCGCCTTGTAAACATGGTGTCGCAGGATCGATCCCGGGCTGCTACAGACTTTCGGATTAGTCTTTAAACCGAGGTCACGTCTGCGTATGACCTTAGCTGTTGGGGGGACGTAAAACTCAAACACTTACTCACTCCAAGGTTAAGTGAGTTGCCAGTTACCATCTCTTTGCTGATGACATGGCAAAAGGTGCTCCAACAGAAGAGAAGATGCCAAAAAGGTATAGATCCAAAATCCGACTCCTGTGATAGCTACATGTATGATCTCGCAATCAGCATCAAAAAGACTGAGGTAATCAAACAACACCTGGCAAGCCTTACAAAGAGCCCACCATCACAATGAAAGGTCAAAGATTGCAAGTGGTAGACACGTTCACCTAGCTTGGGAGCACACTGTAAAGAGCTGTGCACATTGATGATGAAGTCAATGCCAGGATTGCAAAGGCTAGTGCAGAATATGGCCGGCTACGTGGTAATGTCTTGGATCGAAGTGGAATCAGACTTGACACAAAACTGAAAGTTTACAGAGCTGCGGTGCTGCCAACACTATTTTATGCATGTGAAACATGGACAGTTTACCAACGGCACGCCAAAAGACTGAATCACTTTCTTGCAAGCTGTCTTAGAAAACTCTTAACGATTAAGCGGCAAGATACGATTCTAGACATGGAGGTCCTAAACAGGACAGGGATGCAAAGTGTACATACACTTCTGAAATTAGCACAGTTAAGATCGACGGCCTGGAGAACGTTTGCCAAAGAAAATTCTCTATGGAGAACTAGAAATAAGCTCCCAAGGCGGTGAGAAGAAGCGCTACAAGGATACCCTCAAAGCCGCCCTCCGGGACTTCAGCATTCCAACAGAGTCGTGGGAACAAATTGCACAGGACAGAGCAAAGTGGCGGAGTCTCATCAGAAGGGGTGCCAATAAATTTGAGGTGAATATGAGGCAAAAAGAATCAGTGAAGGTTGGCTGAAGCGCGCACAGCGCAAAGCCAGAGCTAAGGGGACTTTTTGTTTGCGAATAACTCGGTAGATGATGACGGACCTCCGTGGCCTAATAGGTAAGCTCCGTTGTGGTTCGCGCTTGGCGCGGGTCACATGTGACACGCCAAGTTCTGCAGGTTTTTCTCCGGGTATTTGCAAGATAAAAACAATCCCTAAATTATTTCTTTTTTGTATTTTGTGGCTTTCCCTGCGAACTATATAATCGCCTCAACGAGGCGATTCTAATGAGTACACACAGCACACATTTACAAGATAAAAGATGAAAATTTCCATAAAGTATCCCTATATAGTTTTGATGTATTTCCTGCGGATTATAGAACGGGTTCCACTCTTCGATGGTAAACGAGCCATCGGGTTCGAGCCATTGAAGCTCTATTGTTTTTCGTTGTCTCATTTTTTTATTTTTATTTAATTATTTATTTATTTATTTTTTTTTTTTTTTTTTTGTTACATCCTCTTTTCGCTTTGTAGGCCGCCGTGAACAGTGGTGCCGGAGGTATGTATATTTTAAATATATTTGTTATTGTTTTGTTTCTTTGATTTGAGGTTTAACGTCCCCGTCAATACTGTTTAGGACATTTTGGAGACGTTGCTTCCAATTTTATGGTAGGCGAGGCACTTTAATTTTCATGGTCAAAGTAATTCCTTCAGAAACTCTTTTAACACCAAAACACAGGGGTATGTTATATCAATTACCAAAAAAAGTCCCCAAAAATATCCGTGCCAGTTCCGAGAAAATTAAGGTTTAATCCGCAGAAAAAGCATTAAATATTTAATGGCCAGATAATAGCACCATACACTGTTTTGCCGGGACTTTTACCCGACATTGAGATGAAATGACATCTCAAGCCCTGTCGCCCAATGAAACCAGTAGGGTTCATAAGCATGGACGGCCAAACTCGCTCCGCTTTGCCTGGGCAGGCTTAGATCCTGTAAGCGGTTTACCAGTACTCGTGTGCAGGTCGGTTTCAGCTCTTCATGGAAGCATCATGCAGCCCAACCATTTTTTCAAGCCCCGATGGGCGGGGGCTAATATAGTGACTTTGGTAGTGACAACCGAATTTTGGTATCGCCGCAAGCCACTCTTCGTCAATGGAAACAACGGTTGCTTTTGACAAATCAAAGCACCGACAGCGCTGGTGGGTCGATTGTCTCCGGGGCTGGGAAAATAGTGCAGAACTGAACCCTTCAGTTCCAGTATTAAAGCAGCGTAGACCCCGATCAGACGCCACAATCTGTGGCGTCTGATCTGGGTCTACACTGTTTGAAAATGCCACAATACACAAGCCAAGTCCATATTTTACAATTACACAGCATTCTGACGTCACAAGGAGAAGAATTGCGCTACTTTAAATAACCGTTACCTTGATTTCGTCACGTGAACAATAGCAGACGGGAAGCTTCTGTAGTTAGTAACTTTTGGTCGGTTGCCAAACAATCGACACAGAAAGTGTTCTTAGGCAATTTCAATTGACCATTTCTGCCCGGCGTTTCTGTTGACTATTTTATCTCACTAACTTTGGACACAGCTATTATAATTAATAGGGGTTTTAGTCAAGTATCTTCAACAACATGTCACATTGTGTAGATCTATATGAAACGGCTGGTTATATGAGTCGTCTTATTTGGTATTTGGATTTTCTCTCTTGGCGTCGGTATCTGAATCGGTATTCATGTTTTGTTTTGTTGTTTGTTTGTTTGTTGTTGTTGATGTTCTTTTTTTTTTTTTTTTTTTTGGGGGGGGGGGGGGGGGTTACTGCCATTTTACTATAATTTCACTCATATCGGGCCGATTGTAAATCAAGGAACCGGAGTACAGTATTCAGGGTTGAAAGTGTTAAGGAAAGACATTGGATACCAATAATAACACATTTTTTTTTTTTTTTTTTTTTTTTGGGGGGGGGGGGGGTGGGGGGCGGTGGTGGCGTGGGGCAGAGGGTTACTGCCCTTTTACGATAATTTCACTCATATCGAGCCGATTGTAAATCAGGGAACCGGAGGACCGTATTCAGGATTGAAAGTGTTAAGGAGAGACATTGGATACCAATAGCAACACAATTTTTACAGTTTTTCCTTAAATGTTTACCGTGAACAGTTTTGTCCCTTTAACAAGAGATATGTCATTATACATAGAGAATACCAGGTGAGTGTCATTTGATATCAAGTTTATCCGGCAAGGCATCGAGAACGCTTGTAGAATCGCGAGGCTTGCCGAGCGATTCTACATGCGTTCTCGAAGCCGAGCCTGATAAACTTGATATCAAAAGACACGAATCTGGTATTCTATTTATCCGTTTATCCCCTTGTAAACTTAAAATCGGCAATTTACGATCAGTCATTGCGTCCCAACATTCCGCCGCGGACTATAAGGGGTCAGTATATTAACTATCAGCTGACCGTTATTTTTTTATCATTTTAAATGTTATTTTTCCAATTTTTCTAGTAATTATAACTTTTTAGTCATTTTTGCCAGTAGTCCGCTTCATTCATAAAAGTGCAATGTCACGTTGACGTGATAAAGCTCACTTGTCCTGAGATAGCATATCTTTATCAGGTCAGTGCGTTACAATGCAATATATAAAGGGGGTAACTGATACACTCTGTTTTATGTCATATGCGAACAACACAGTTGCAGCGCAGCCTGCGGATCCGCGCAGTCTGATCAACATTTTTGTGTTCGCTGCTTGGGAGGTACAACGCTTTTCGTTTCTAATTTAGTTTCTAAATACAAACATTTAAGACTATTGCTAGTCGGTTTAAGTTAAACAGAACGGTTCTTTTTGTACCTGGTCGAAAGCCCCGATGACAGGTTCTCTTGTGACGTTGCTGCTTTAAATTTGTCCTGCTCATAAATGTAAAACATACCAATAGCTGATATTTCGTGTTAAATGGCTATGTTTGGTTGCTTGAAGTACGGTTTAACGTCCACTCAACACTATATTAGTCGTTTTTGAGATATCAATCCTTTTACCATGCATTTGGTCATTTTGGAGACATTAATCACAATTTTGTGGGACTTTTACTCGACATTCATCTCCGTCCATTGAAACCAATAGAGATTATATGCAAGGACGGTCTGACTCGCGTTTGCTTGGGCAGGCTTAGACCCTCTGAGCGATTTACCAATACTCGTGTGCGGCCGGTTTAAGCTCTGCGTGGAAGCACCATGTCTCTAACCCTGTTTGGCTTGTCTATTAGTATTTAATATCATTGGGAAAGCATGTCCGTGTGAAAAACAAAAAGTGTCCAACATGGTGTCAGAAATGCTATCCATTTGGTAAATCTTTCTTATTTCTACTTCAAAGACAGAGAGAGAGAGAGAGAGAGAGAGAGAGAGACAGAGACAGAGACAGAGACTTTATGTTTGGAAAAATGAATACAATTTATTTAACATTTATTGTAATATGAACAACATCGCGGTAAACTTTGCTTGTGACCCGATGTAGTTCATATTTCAATAATGTAAATATAAAAAATAAACTTAATTTTTCTGCTTTTCATGAAAGTATGAACGGCAGTGGGTCGCTAGTTAAAGTTTACATGAACCCATTCGGGGTTCATTTACTTTGCACGCGATCCACTGCGTTCATACTTCAATGAACTGCAGAAAAAATAAATTTCATTTTTTGAATGAACGTTAAATAAATTACCTTTTTGGCATGTTTTCCATCCATTATGACGCGATGAAACTGACACAAGAAATAAACTGCTTGCAGTTTTTCTATGAAGAGTTGAAGCTATAACGTCGCCATCATCCAGTCACATTGTAGAGAACCATGGTTTCTGAATGATCATGTGACGTCGCGTGAGTGAATGAATTCATTAACGTACCTGTATGAACAACGTTGTGTGGCCATAGTTTACCTTGGGATTGTTCTTTAAATGCATGTGAATATAACCATAACCGCTTGAAGAAACGTTGTGCCAATTTAAATAACATACAGTGACGACTCCCATCGGTCTGCTCGGAGGGGGTAGTTATAGGCCATAAGCTAGGATATGCTGACCCTGCATCATGCGTGGGAGTTTTGCAGACATACATAGTTTGAAAGTACATACACTAAGGTATCAAATGCAAAATGTTAGCATTCTGGTATTTGGGCCTTTATCATATGCCGGGCTGTAGAATACGTTACCAATATGTAATTTATAAATGAACCATGCAAATAAAAGAACAAAAGAAATTGATGATTAAGACAAAAGATGACAAAAATGTGGGCATAAATGTTGAAAAATATTAGGTGCTTTCTAAACAGACAATTTTGAAGACTTTCGGAACATCGGTGTCCCTGTTATTGAATTGGTAACATAGATTACACATTGAATTTGGCAATTGTACCTCCTGTCGGTTCCAAAACCAAAATTCTGTTCAAGAATATCGCTTTTACTTTATCTACAAAACAAAACTGCAGTTATTAGCCTGCATTTTGGTGCATAATCGAGCTTTTAATGAGCTTTTTTTTTTCTCTCATAAAGGGCAATATTGTAAGCATACACCCATTTTCAAGTATTGAAATAGTGGCAGTTCATTTGCTATCGAAACTGAGTAATTGACCTCTGAACACTTGAACTTGATAGCCAGCTATCTTTGTAGTCTGAGCATAGAGTAAGCAACATAAATGCGCTGAACAATATGTTACAGATCACGAGGGTATAGTTGTATTATGGTAATTAACACTACACTGAGAAATAGTAACGTATATTGCATGGAAAATTTACTTGGACCCGCATTGTCCTGCCTTTAATGCGATCTTAAGATTTAAAAAATCTTTAAAGTCTCACTTTAAAAGAAGAATGACAAATATGTTGTTTTAGTGGGAAGCGGTTTGGCTGCCCAGACAACAGATAGGGTAACTATATTGAGCCATTCAGTAATTCAACTGACACTGTCCCCGGGTAGGCTTATAAGAATCCTATATGGGTGTGAGGGGTGGGTGGAAAAATCCGTCCCGAGGGACACTGTCTGGCATCACGAGGCTAGCCGATTCTTTTTCTTGCATACCTTCCATTTCTTAAAGCGGATTTTTAATGCTGCAGTCACTTCGGTTACTAACGTCCGCCATATTGTGTTGACACTGCAGGAATGTTTAGTGATGTTGCTGCGACGTCAACCTTAACGGCGGCGCATACGAGGTCGTAATCAACCAGTGCATTAATCAAACACGCGGTTATATTCGATTTTGGGTCCGAACACCAGGGTCAGAACATAAATTTCTATCCCAGGGTAAAATCACGGATTTCCTTGTCTGGAGTGCAAGAATACACGGTCTAAGCCGAAAATAAGTTTTCAGCAGTGAACTGACAACTACTGTTTGATTAATCAAAACAGTTTACGATTGAATCATTGAGTACTGTTATTTCTTCTGTTTCTACATCTCAATCAGTTTTCCTCCTTTTCTCTGGGAGATGACATAAAATAACTCACAAGAGCTGACGTGTCGTTAAACTAATAGATCGGTCAGACTGCTCGGAGGCGAAGGCTCCTTCAGGAGCAGTCTGTTCAGGGTCTGTACTGTCTGACATTCCGTCTGCACGTTTTCGACTCCTTACTTGATCATGAAACAAATTTGGTAACCTTTTGGGATAATTATAGCAAGTCCTCAAGGTGTCCCATGTTTTAGAGTATTTACGGTAATGCTCAGTCTGTGTAGTTGAGCAGGCCGGTTTTTGTTTGACCTGGTAACAAACGCCAAAGACTGATTTCTTATGACACGGCTTGTGTTGTGTTCTTGTATTTTTGTTTGTCTTTTTAAGCTGGTAACAGATATACAGGGGCCAGAGAAGAAGGTGAAGTGCTTCCGGTTAATGAGAGGTCACCCGAAGACCCTCCCCACGATGCGAAAAGAGAAGTATACTATGCATTGCGGAAAGATTTAGCAAATCGATCGATCCTAGCGCAAACTTGACATGTCAAATTGTGACGTGAGCCGTGTGTGAATGAGGGTATTTTTGGACGGAAATTTACAACAGTCATTAAAGTCTGTTTCATAAACGCGACGAGAGCGATAAATAGGAATGCTCAGCGGTTTACGGTCGGTTTCAGATTATGCCGCTCAATCTATTTCTCCAAGCCCCGACGGGCGGGGCCTTAGTATATGAAGTTTAAATCTGAAAATGATTATGGCGATGAATGTGTCAATTTATGTTTTATCAGGTATCGCCAGCTTTAAAGCCATGGGCAGAAACCACAATTTTTAAGCTCTTTGTTGATATACACGAGCATCAAAAGCTCTGACAAGATCGGCATTGTGCGCAGGCTATAATCAGACATGGACCTTTCAAGCATTAACAACTTTATGGGTCGATTGTTTGTCAATCGACCCAAAGTTACTAGGCATAAAAACGCTTCAGTGCTGAAGTCCATGTGACTATCACTGATTTGCATAAAACCCATATAACTTATATATAGAAAATAGTAGCGTTAATTTTATCGCAGTAGGTTATCTATAGAATCTGGACAGGAACCATGAGTCGGGCTTGACAAATGTCGTAGACCCAACTCAGACGCCACAGAACACGACGTCTTATCAGGGTCTGGACTCTTTGCTTACAGAACAGCAATTAAGGATCAGACGACGCAAAACGCAGCGTCTGATCAAGGTCTACACATTTTGCTAAAAAAAACTTGAATTTAAGGGTTAAACATAACCTTTTATGTCCAGGACTATTTTCCCAGCCTACACTCGGAAACAATCGACCCACCGTTATTCACTGCCTTGATTTTTCATCAGCATGTTGATGAAATACAATTCAGAAAAGTTTTGAGATTAATTTTGGCGTACACTGTTGCCACGCATCCGGCTGAAAGAGCCATACAAACCGAAGTTGAAAATCTTAGCAAATGTTCTAATGACTCTCTCTCTCTCTCTCTCTCTCTCTCTCTCTCTCTCTCTCTCTCTCTCTCTCTCTCTCTCTCCTCTCTCTCTCTCTCTCTCTCTCTCTCTCTCTCTCTCTCTCTCTCTCTCTCTCTCTCAGTCGATGGCTTTGTCACAGTCTTCTGTCGAGACAAGACAATCAACGAATGAGCACTCTGTATCTTGCTAAAAGAGTGAGTGAATGTTTGAGTTTAACATCTCACCAACAGCTAAGGTCATACGGCGACGGGGCCTCGGTTTAAAGACTCATCCGAAAGTCTGGAGAAGCCCCGGGATCGATCCTGCGACCCCTGGTTTACAAGGCGAGTAGCATAACCACTGTACCACGGAGGCTTCTGTCTTGCTATTAAGGAGAAAGCATGTATGACGGATAGCATAGTCATGGCATTGAGCGTAGAGGAAAATCAGATTCTCCGTCACTGACAAAACCATAAGTACGAGCGTAGTCCTAGCTCCATTGTTTGGTCAAAGCAAGCTGAAAGCTTCAGGTACCTTAACTAGAAGTATGGCGAACTAGTTCACTCTCACATTCTGACCATTTCATGGAAGACGAAGACTAGGCGGCTCTCTTGAATTCCCGCATTCTGTTATTGTTAGGAGCAAATGTGAGGCAATTTTCTGCCTTGGTTAAACTGCAAAGTAGTTTCACAGTTTCATTGACCATTTCGAGATCGTAACATGATAATCTTTATGACCAACGTTTCATCTTGCAACAAAATATCAATCATGGTTATACGTTAATAGGTCCTTCAATAAAACATGGTGGAACACTTGAAATTTTATCAGTTATTTTCTTACGTTTAGTTCTTATTTAAATATGGCGGGAACTACCCTCTAATCAGAATCCTGGTCAGTTGCTTAAATTGGTTTCTGACATTTTGTTAACAAATCACAGGCCTAGTTTACATATAGCGGGTGTTTCAATCTATCCGTCGTACCAATGAGCCCATATAAAAGTGTCTTTTAGGCCTCTACACGGGCACAAGCGCGGAATATTTCTTTAAATCACAACTCGTTAGGCATCTGCTATCAGTGATGGCATCTAAAATGGTCCCAGAAGATCTCGTTGACATTTAAGGTCCACATGGAGTTCAGTGGGGACACCCGTTGCTCCTTAATTGAAGCGTCAATGGGGAATTCATACAGCATGACGTATACTGAATTTTGCAACTTTTTGCAAGAGGTGTAAGTTTCAGGCTCTGGGAGTTTCTTTCCTTGATTTGGAAAACGAGTACATAGAACTTACAGAACGTAACTATCACAAAGTTGTGAGTCTTGTGGGAGCACTGACTCATTGAGAATTAATATCAAAGTAACGGAGGGTACCTCGCCAAGGTAGGTCTTTAATATATGTACTTAAAACCAGATACAAGATATGCAACACTCTCTCTCAGGATTATACGTAAGCGGTTAACCAGTGCGCCAAAAACTGGCAACTGCTCTTCTTGAATCATCGGAATGGAGAGAATGACCGTAGGAAAGATTCCATGATCAATCTCAACGGCACCGACAGGTATCGAACCCGCGTCGTCCTGATTGCCAGTCAGACGCGCATCCGACTGAGCTACCGAAGCCGGACGTTAAGTGTTGGCTACTCGATCATGAGTGTAACTTTACCGAATTCAGTGCGACAGATGTGCATTCGTATGTGTTGCTAGACACAAAAATTATGAAAAGCAAAATAGATGGAAATCCTAAATGAGAACGTGTGAGCTAAAATATCTATATGGACCAAATCCCGCTAAAATGCATGCCACATTTTTAACCGTTACCTCTTGGATATTTTTGTTCTGCTTTTACGGACCTTTAAAAATCATTTCACATATCGGGGCGATCCTTAATCAGAGTCGGGCGAAAACTGGAGTACTCGGAGAAAAGACACCTGACCTTCCGTTGCAGAACTTGGCGTTTCACATGTGATCCGAGTGGGGCTCGAATCACAGCGGTTACAGACCCAAAGATTAAGAGTCAGCGCCCTTACCCATCAAGCCAGGAAGGCCCGATTAATCACTTGGGCATAGTGTTTGTTTGATTTGAGGTTTAACGTCCCCATCAACACTGTAAAGGTCATTTGGAGACGTTGCTTCCGATGTTGTGGGACTTTTACCCGACATTGAGATGAAATGACAAATCACGCCCTACTGCCCATAAAAACCGTTAGGGTTTAAGGAGAGGTCCGACTCGCATCACTTTTCCTGGGCAGGCTAAGACCTTAACTGTTTACCAGTACTCAATTCGGTCGGTTACAGCTCTGCGCGGAAGCATCGTGCAGCCCAATCTATTTCTCCAGGCCCCGATAGTGTCATTGTTTATATCTGCTATCCAGCACAATCTGAAGATGTACCTCTGTTTACCGCAGTCATAATAGCATACTGAAGGTTGTCTTTAACCGCAGCTCGAAGTTCGCTTGTGTGAAGAAGTTTTTTGATGTACTGAAAACACAATTCCACAGGGTTTAATGTGCGCGCGAAAAGAGGCGTGAACACGTATTCAGTTCCTGCTTCCTCCAACATTACAACCATAATCTGTCCGACTCGGAACAGTCCCACAATATTTGAAACTACGTCTCAAAAATGACCTACACATTGTTGAAGGGGACTTTAAACCTCTAAACAATCAAAAAAGGTGTATAGCACAGTTGTCTTTTCTAACCAGTTCTTCTGGATTTAAACACATATTTCCATTATTGTCATATGAATGCACGGCCTCGTGAAAAAAAAAAAAAATCAAAAACCGTATCTATATTGCTGGCCCCACCCACAATATTTGCGGTGTTGGGGTGGTACCGGGCTTAATGAAATAGATGGGCTGCATGATGCTTCCACGCAGAGCTAAAACCGACCGCAAACGAGTACTGGAACAGCTTAGAGGATCTTAGCCTGTCAAGACAAAGTGATGCGTGTTGGACCGTCCATGCATGTACACCCTCTTAGTTTCATTGGGTGGCAGGTCTTGAGATGTCATTCCATCTCAATGTCGAGGTAAAAGTCACTCAAAATTGGAAGCAACGTCTCAGAATGACCTTCATAGTGTTGACGGGGGCGATTAACCTCAAATCAAACAACATTTGCGTATGAAATACCGTATACTCCAACAAGCAAACTGAGTTTTCTGCCCGCGGAGAAATTCAACGGCTAATTCCCCCTTTGTCCATAATACATGGTGACAACAAGCGACAGTTCGCACCGCCCATCGGGGCTTGGAGAAAAAAAAATGGGCTGTGTGATGTTGTCACGCAGAGGTAAAACTGACCACACATGAGTACTGGTAAACCGCTTAGAAGGCTGAGCCTGCCCAGGCCAGACCGCCCAATGCATATAAAAAGTAGAAGTAAAACAAAGATCAGGAATTGATACAATTAACTAATCAGCCATAAAAGACACCAAAGCCTTAGGTTTCATTGGGCGACAGGGCTTGAGTTGTCATTTCATCTTAGTGTCGGGTAAAAGTCTCACATAATTGGAAGCAACGTCCCCAAAATGCCATAAATAGTGTTGACGGGGACGTTAAACTTCAAATCAATCAATCAACAAGCTAGTGGTTCGTCAAAATAAGGGCTGATGCTGTGGAGACACGTCTATGAAAAACTTGCGTGAAACGAAACGGACTATAGACAATCATCGGTAACGCTCTTGCACAAAACTACTTCTGATTGGTTATTATGCTTGAACAGTATGACGCAGTTATAAACAATCTGTGATTACTCCGAGTGACGCGAGCCCAATAGATTGACACTTGTACGGCTGTTTTGCTAGATCTTTTTGCAGTCGATAATATATGTTTATTGTACATATGGCGTATGTGCGCGTTTGAGTTTTACGTTCCACCAGCATATTTGGCCATTACCTCAGTTGGGTGCGTAGCTAAATTCAGCTAAATTCTAAATTTAGCTACGCACCCAACTGAGGTAATGGCCAAATATGACCGACTCAGTATAAGAAGATAGATAGATAGATAGATAGATCCAACGGGGCCTTAGATTCATCCGAGAGTCTAGAGAAGCCCGGGATCAAACCTACGATCTCTGATTAATGAGTCGAGTAGCCTATCCACAACACCAAGGAGGCTTCTGTACATATTCCACATGTGCTATGTAACAGGGCGGGTGGCAATGTGCTTTCTAACAAGGCAGGCGGAAAAGGCTCTGATCAGATTGGGCAATTGCGCAGTCTGATCTGAGCCTTCCCTGCTAGCATGCATCTGTAGAGTATCCCCAGAAGATTCCTATGACCGTCAGAAATGACTTGATTCAGTCCCCTACAGACGAACAGGCTGATCTGCTACCACTATTAAGATGCGATCCCGCCCAGCGGGGATCGACCCCGCCCATCGGGGCTTGAAGAAATAGATGGCTGCATGAATCTTCCACGCAGAGCTGAAACCGACCGCATACGGGTGCTGATAAACCGCTTAGAGGATCTATGCCTGCCCAGGCAAAGCGTTGCGGGTCGGACCTCCATGCTTGTAAACCCTATTGGTTGCATTGGGCTTGAGATGTCATTTCATCTCTTTGCCGGATAAAAGTCCCACACAATTGGAAGCAACGTCTCCAAAATGACCTATACAGCATTGACGGGAACGTTAAACTTATCAAACAAACAAAAACCCAACTTTATATAGAGAAACTGGGGTTTAAGGGGGTATACAATATATTTCTTATTCTTTCTCCAAGACATAGGTTCTGGGTACTCGTTAGAACCGCGTCAACGAGGCGGTTCTAACGAGCACTCACAACCTATGTTTGCCGTATAAATAAGAAAAATATCACGGATTTTCATCAGATTAGTAGTCATTTTGTAGATGTGAAAAATGCACTTCGTCTGACGAATGTGTTATCGTAATATGTCCTGGGACTTTTTAAATTAAAGTTCTGACAGTGCTGCATGGTTGTTCGATTGTCTCTGGGTGTTCTGATATTCTGAACGAAACCTAGACTGCTTCGTTTAATCCTTAACCCTTTTAGTACAAAATGGAATCTTCCTTTTTATATATAGCAGGAGTGCATTTCGAAATTTAGGGATGTCAGGTTCTGTTTTCTTCAAAATTGATTTGGAAAATGGCAGAACTTTAAGCAAACAGTGGCGGCCCTGATCAGACGCCGCGTTCTACGGCGTCTGATCTGGGCCTGCACTGTTTGCCAAGTACCCATTTAGGGGTTTCCGGTACTAAACGGGTTAAATTATTGTACTGTAGGCAAACAGTGAACACTCTGTTTAACAAACTAGTCCAGATTCGTTTCATAACCCCTATTACGCAACATTCTGACTTCACAGCGAAAAGAAAACGGCCCGACTTTTTTCTGTACATAACCCTTACCCCAGTGATAGTCACAGCGTGGATTCTAGCAGTGAAATGCTACTGCGCTTTACAGCTTGACAAACGTACATCATGAAAAAATTTTACCGTAATTCTGTGTTGTAATTGTCGACCTATTCTGTGTTGTAATTGTCGGCCCTTAAGTAACGTGATTATAAAAGCCGCAAAAACTTCAACATCGAACAATTTACACAACACTCAAAGTCGTGTAAAAGATTGTGCTCCCAGAATGACTTTGAGTGGGTGCATTTGCAACAGCCTCACCCCGAATTGTCTGATGGTGTCAAAGAGGGACGCTGATGTTATAAATTACTCGAAAGTGTTTCTTCATCCTCGCCCTTGCCCCACCCCACCCCACTCTCCTCTCCCCCAGACGCATGATGAAACGCTGCTCAACTGTGATATGTATGGCTCGAATCTGATTTGTATGGCTTGGCTAAGATTTGTACGTCGTGACTCTGATTTATATGGGGTGACTCTGATTTGTGTGGAATTGTTCTGTTTTATTTATTTATTTTTTTTTTTTTTTATTTATTTTTTTTTTTCAGAAAAGGAATGCTGTAGCCATTCAAGCCTGGTTGTGGAAAGACAATAAAATACCTTATGTCATTGATAAGAGCAGTTTCAGTAAGTTTCTTTCTTTTTCCTTTCTTTCACGCTTGCTTTCTTTATTATTCCCTTCTTTCCTTTCTTTTTTCTTTCATTTTTTCTTTTCTTACTTTCTTTCTTTTTTCTTCAGATTATGCACAGTTGTAGTCTCAAGGCGACCAGCGTAATCATCATAATAACAAAGTTATGTGTTATAAATAATCAAAACACTGAGAGTACTGGTGGGTCGATCGTCTCTGTCTGTAGGTTGGGAAAATAGTCCTGAGCTGAAAATCGAACTTTTAGCAAGCACAGTAGAGCTGATCAGACATCGCGTCATGTGGCGTCTGATTATGTACATGTAGATTATGTTTGCCAATGCCCAAGTGTACGAGCACAGTCCACCAGCCCCCGCCCATCGGGGCTTTAAAAAATAGATGGGCTGCATGATGCTTCCACGCAGCGCTGTGACATTGAAAGTAACGTCTCCAAATGACCTATACATTGTTGACTGGGACGTTAAACCTTAAACCAAACAAACGAGCACAGTCCAGAATTTTTTTCTTACGCTGCGCTCTGACGTC
>OY757023.1:1210041-1349468 GCA_963580285.1 Lucinisca nassula | reverse complement strand
GTGCATGTAGTTAATTTGTTCATACAGGGGAACTGTGTTTTTTTTTTTTTTTTTTTTTTTTTACTTTTTTTTTAACAATTTGTTCTACAAATGGCAATTGATTAACAGACTTGGGCAAGTCTAGAAGCTTTCTAACCCATCAGCTCATCAGTGCTATATCAGTGCTACATCTCCGAGGATATAAATCAAAGCACTGAGAGTACTGTGGGGTGGGGTAGCCCCTATGTGCTTTTAGCGCCCGGTTACCTTACAAAATCTATCAAGTCAAGTACCGGTGGGTCGATCATCTCTGGTTGTAGTTAGAAAAAATGGGCCTGAGCGTGGACTGTTTCGTTTAACCCTTAAACTCCTTTACTGAAAGAAAACCGTGTAAACTCTGATCAGACGCTGCGTTTTTCGGCGCCTGACCCTTAAATTCCTATACTCTAAGCAAGCAGTGAAGACCCTGATCAGACGCCGCGTTCTGCGGCGTCTGATCTGGGTCTACACTGTTTGCCTAGCCCAACCCATGATTCCAGCCCAGATTTTACCGTTAACCTTTTCAACTAAACACGCTGACCTCACTGCGATAAAATTCTATAAATAATCTGCATGGATTCCTACAAATCAGTGATAGTCACGTGGACTCCAGCACTAATAGGAGGTTTTTTTTTTCCTTTATACCTTTGGGTCGATTGATAAACAATCGACCCAAAATGAAACAGCTACAGAGATGAAACAATGATGCTGACTCGACAGCATGAAATAACTGAAAAGCTGGATAAAAAAAAAACAATCAACATTTAGACTCCGGTTAAAACCTTTTTGGTAAGAAAAAAGCGTGGTTTCCCAATACAGCCTCACAATACTGATCGACTCAGACATAGTCTCTGGTCTCTGGTCGGGCCCATCGGAGTCTAACTGTTGGTTTTCTTTTGCTCCAGCATTTCAGTGGTTTCTTGCTGTCGAGTCCTCACCATTGTCTCACCTCTGTGGTGCTTTGATTATTTGTGTTCATTTAAGCCCCCCCCCCCCCCCCCCCCCAGTGGAAATCTTTCCACTGACCGTTCCAAGGCGGTTCTTCTGTGGCGGTTTATTTATGTTATTGTTTGTAACTTACTGTGTGTATCACTTGTGTCTTTTTTATTTTGGATGGCCATATCGCCATTTTGTGGGAAAGTAACTGTCCTTATGGCCTTCCTTTGTTTAGGTTTCCATTATGGTCTGGTCGCTTAATGTTTGTGTTTCTTTCCCTTTGGTGTCTTTGATGGGTGGAGTAAGTTAATTGTATCGATTCCTGATCTTTGTTTTACTTCTACACAGCAATCCGAACCAACCTAAGGGTTGTATGTAATTAATATGTAAGCTGAAATCTGTCTCAGGGATCTGGCACTTTCTTTAAATAATTCGACACAAGCTGATTTCGCAATGATGTCGGAACTACCATTGCTTATAGCGCCAAATCAAATCTTATGGCGAAGTTATCGTAACCTTTTCAAATGTTTCTAGGTAAAATTATCTCACCGATGGGATGCAAATATTGTTCGTTACCAGCTGAAGTATGTTTTCTGAAGACTCGTAATGTACACATGTAGTTTGAAGCATTTTATCTACCCTGTTTACACCAATATGACCACTACTGAAATGGGTACGACATCTGATTCTCTGCTTTGACGTGACGTATGTTGTCACACTTAATCGACGTTGATTTGACATTACCTACATGTTGCGTGCTTATTAGTTATGTCTGATTCTAAATCGATCTCTTGTCCCTAGTAAAACGTAGATACGACATTGCCCACACATGCTGTGAACATTCTAGGTATGTCTATTCATGTATCCCTAGTTAAATCGTCCCATAGATGCAGATAAAAATATAATTAGGATAATTCGGGAATTTCTTTTTACCTTTCCCTTCAAAATGTATGTTATGTGACACCTTGGGATTACCTCGGTGAGGCGATTCTTATGAATACGCACAACATATTATTATTTTATAGAACACCAAATAAATTATCATAACACGCCTATACGAATACATTCTAAACCTTACCGCCGAAAAAAATTGAGATTTTAAGGTGAAAATTTGTGATTTTTTTTCTTATTTCTGCTCAAAATATAGGTTGTGGGTACTCGTTAGAACCGCCAAATCGAGGCGGTTCTAACGAGTATCCACAATCTATATTTTAGAGCAGAAATTACAAAAATGAGGTTTGCCCCTCTAAACCCCACTTTTACTATATAAAAGTGAGGTTTAATGGGGTCAGAATTATATAGGTGTGTTTTCGTGATGTTTGGCTCTGGCTCTTATAAATTTTCATGGTCCTAAATGTGTTCAAATCCAGGTTTTACTTTATAATTATCTTTTGTCAATTTCAGGCACGTCAGCTGTTCTGTTGATCATTCAGGCGATTTCTCAATTCAACAATGACGTTAGCTGTATCCAATTTACTCCAAAAACGAACGAGTTCGATTTTGTTCGGTTTAAAAGTGGAACAGGGTAAGTTTTATTCTTCTGTGACTATAGTTTTTAGATCGAACTCGCTGAGTTGGTTCGATCAAGTTTAGTTTACTTTGGTTGCTGTTACCTTTATTGTACCCCCCCCCCCCCACACACACACACCTACCTACGTCATTTTAACAACCAATCAATGCCTAAGACAGAAATTACTGGCTCTAGTGTTCTGCAGCGCTTTAGGGAAAATTGGGAACCAGGCAACCATTGTTCGAACCAACCTATCCTCGTTGGTTGAACTGTGGAAACTAAACTGACGTCATTTCCTATAACCAAATACAGTTCGCTCTTACTTTAGTCGCAGACACACAGATTAGTGACCGCGGTTCTTACAACGGTCATAAAGTTTGACTAAAGAAAGATCGAACTGTCTTTGGGAAATGACATCAGTTTAGTGACACGATGATAGAATGGTTCGACTATGTGTTTGACTGGTATCCAGTTTTCCGTAAAGCACTGCAGAAGACAAGGACCAGTAACTTGTTTCGTAGGCACTGATTGGTTGTGAATGTGCAATAAAAGAAACAGCAACCAAATTAGACTATAGTTGATCGAACTCCCTCAAGTATCCCAGATATATTTCCGTTGAGTCGTTATTCGATAGCGGCTCGAAAGCAATTGGAATACCTACAATACGCTAACATACCCGTGCGACATCGTGCATTTGGCTGCTTTTCTGATGTAAATCTGTGATATTTTCCTTATTTATACTCCAAACATAGGTTGTGGGTGCTCGTTAGAACCGCCTCGATGAGGCGGTTCTAACGAGTATCCACTATCTATGTCTTGGCGCAGAAATGCGAAAAATAATGTATACCCCCGGAAACCTAGTTTTCTCTACATAAAGTTGGGTTGAGAGGGGTGTTCATTTCACAGAATTGTTAACATGATGTGCATGTACCATATAATTATATGTATGATACATATACATATAATGCAGTACGGAAGCACTCCTAAAATACCATTCATCATATAATGTGATAAATTTTTTATCTAAGTTTTAAATACAGATGGTTGGTATTCGTTAGAACAGCCTCGAGGAGGCCCCCTTTCCCTAAGCACAGTCTGTTTATTATTGAGACAGTATGTTTGCTAGGTCAACCTTATTGCTGTGTCACTGTGGAGTAATATGTACTAAAGTGGTAATTCCTTGGAACTTCGGAATCCATTTCAGGACTGACAAGTGCACTAGCTAGTTTTAAGCAAGTAGACCTCATTAGTGACCCTCAAATAGTTTTGAAATTTCACAATGGATTCAATTATTTCAAAGGACGAGAAAGTATAATTTACATTCTGATGAAGGACGGGGAGACTTTAATAGCCAGCGAGGTTTAATATGTAAGTCCGTGGGATCATAAAGACATTAAACACCAAGGATCAGTTGTTCATTAAACACGACTTTTTTCGTTAACATATTAAAAAAATCATTTAATATGGCCTTAACACTGATATTTTTGCTGCAAAAAAATGTGAGTAGGTTTTGCAAGCTACTCACATTTTTAGCACCAAACATACCATTGCTTTAGGTATTGAACTCACTAGATCTCTGCAAATTGTATTTTTAGGTGCCACTCGTCTATAGGCCGAGATGGTGGAGAACAAACAATAACACTTGGACAAGACTGTTATTATCTAGGTGTCATTATGCACGAAATGACGCATGCCGTCGGTTTCTTCCACGAACAGAACAGATGGGACAGAGATGACTATATTACTATACATTGGAACAATGTACAGCCAGGTGACTATCTGACCCTTCGTAGGCGGTAACCCCCTAAAGGGGTACCTTGGTAAACAGTGCAGGCCCAGATCAGATGCCGCAAAACGCGGCGTCTGATCAGGGCCTGCACAATTTTCTAAGAGAATTTTCAATCAGAAATAGAACTGAGTGAGTGTTTGAGTTTTACGTTCCACCAACAGCTAAGGTCATACGGAGACGGGACCTCGGTTTAAAGACTCATCCGAAAGTCTGAAGAAGCCCGAGATCGATCCTGCGACCCCTGGTTTACAAAGCGAGTAGCGTCACCACTACACCACTGAGGCTTCTAGAGAAAGAGAATTAGAACGAAACAATAAACCTGAGAGCCCTTTTTGACAAATGGACTTGTCCAACATATAGCAATGGAAGAGTCCACTAGTATCCAATGGGCTAATAGACATTAACAAGAACGTTAAATAGAGGAACTTACAGGAGTGGTCATTTCATATGAAATTTACAAAAACGAGCCTCAAAATTTTGATTTGAAATTACCACGCGAGTAAAATTTTAGATTCCTTTCATTATATATGGAGGACCCGCGTTATAACGACAGTGTTTGTTCCCTATTATTATGCAATTATAAAGAATTTTCCGCTTAAAAGAATTCCAGTTAGGAGTATGTTAGGTAATAAAATGCCCATTATTACTCCAAGAAACAAATATCTATAACATTTGTTTCTTGGATTATTAGATTATAAGACCCTTTCTTGCTCCGGACTCGATTTGTGCATTTCTAACCAGGGAGAAACCCACGCCGCTCGGAACCAAGGCTTAGCCTTTAGCTAAGTTGTCATTCCATTCAAAATGCCGTTATAACGAGTTTTGCCGTTATAACGAATGTCGGTATAAAGAGGGTTGACTGTGACAATTTTAAGTCGGATTGTATTGGCGAAGAAGTTCAAACGAATGTCAGTAAATTACTTAGGCGCCAAGACAATACGCTCCAGAAGCCATGTATAATTAAATGTGTGGTCAATACTTTAAGACCTACACATTATTACTACAGTAACCTGATCTGCCGCATTGTATCACGTCAAGTGGATGTTTCCAGATCGACATATCACACAACGTAACCGTATTCGCTGTGTGAAAGTGATTCATAGAGTATCTTACATGAGTGTTCATGTATTATTGAATTTATTAAACGAGTTGAGGAAAAGGGATAAAATGCGAGGCTTTGCCGAGCATTTTATCCCTTTTTTCTCAACGAGTTTAATAAATTCAATAATATAGGAGCACGAATGCAAGATTACATTTATCACATGACATTTAAAACGTATTTTGTTCATGATTGTTTACAAAAATGTCAAAATTCCGTCATTAGCAAACGCGACGTCGTAAAGGACGTCGTACATGTAACGTTACGGGACGTATCTGCCTAATTTGCATATTTAATTAATTTTAGTGGATTATCGAAAATATTACATGGCGTTATTACACTCTCAGATGCGACGTCATATGATAAAACAATTTAATGATTATTTTTTCTTTTGCTTTCATTAACACAGGAAAGGAACACGACTTTGTTATTCAAGGCAAGGACTACCTTACAACCTTGGGTGCTCCATATGACTACGGAAGCATAATGCATTATGGACGGGATATATTTTCGAAAGATGGTTCCAGTCCTACTATGACACCCAAGTATGACCCCCATGGCGAAATGGGACAAAGGAATGGTTTTAGCCCACTAGATGTTTGGAAAATAAACAAACTGTATGGTTGTAATCCAGGTACAATTTTATTTATTTATTTATTTATTTTGTACCCAGCATTATGTTAAAAAATTTAATTCCAACTGACGAGAATTTCTTTACATCTTTATCCAGTATATAGATGCAATTGTATATACATGTATATATTTTGTTTGGAGATGGTTGTTTGTTTGACATAAGGTTTAACGTCCCCGCCAACACTGTATAGGTCATTTTGGAAACGTTGCTTTCAATTTTGTGGGACTTTTACCCGACATTGTGATGAAATGACATCTCAAGCCCTGCCGTCCAATGAAACCAATAGGGTTAATAAGCATGGACGGTCCGAGTTCCACCCCTTTGCCTGGACTGGCTTTAATCCTCAAGCGGTTTACCAGTACTCGTGTGCGGTCGGATTCAGCTCTGCGTAGAAGCATCATGCAGTTCATCTATTTCTTCAAGTCCCGATGGGCGGGGGACCCTTATAACATTGGACAGGTCCAGTAACAACATATGGGTGAGAATTTTATAACATTAGTTTGAAGTCTAACACCAATTTCTGTACTTAAAACAAACGATGAAGACCTTGCTCTGACTACTGCGGTTTGATCTCAGCATCCACCGTTCTCCAATATCCCATTTAAGGGGAATGGCAACACCTTCAAGGGCGACAACTCCTGCAGAAGTATTTTTGTCTCCCATGTCTGTAGGGGTAAACTCTTAAAGGAGCAAATTCTTTCCTTTAAGAGTAGACCCCTTTTTCGGTGAGACAGGGCTTAAAGAAAAGCGAACAGGATGTCCCGAACGTTGTCTCCCTTTTGAAAAATGGCGGAAAAATCTGCTAGGTCCCATTCTCCTTGAGGGAACTAGGCATTTGCAGCTTAATCTGAATAGAAATCATAAGAGGCAGGTATGATATAGCATGCTATTGCAGAAAATCCTTAATTTTATCCTGGGATAACAGTTCTTATCTTATTAAGGTTATCAGGATATAAACAGGAAGTGTTCACGTATTTGATGTACACCTTTCGAATAGGACTTCATTCTTGACGTCGTTATTTGACGTCACTGTACGTAATGTGGCGTCATTAAACGTCAGGTTATTGTCATTACCATATCGCGGACGTCTGCATGCGCAGTCGAGTAACTGCAATCTTAAATAGGTGTGAGTTGATTGATAGTAAAGAAAAATTCGTCCAGAGGGATCAAACCACCCTCAAACCTAAAAACATATCTACCCTTAAACCCCACTTTCATACAGTCAAACTTGGGTTTACAGTAATATACATCATTTTCCTTATTTCACCTCAAAAACATAGGCTGTTGGTATCCGTTAGAACCACCTCGAAAGGATGGTTCCAACGAGTCCCACGATCTATGTTTTAAGCAGAAATATGAAAAATATCAAAAATTCTATATCTGAAAATGTTCATATTCTTTGGTGGTAAAATTTCCAATACATTTGGAAATAAGAAAAATAATTCTTGCACACCAGACAAGGAAATCCGTGATTTTACCCTGGGATAGAAATTTATGTTCTGACCCTGGTTTTCCGACCCAAAATCGAATATAATCGCGTGTTTGATAAATGCAGTGGTCGTATCAGCCGTGGTTAAGGTTGACGTCACGGCACGTTACGTGACGTCACTAAACATCCCTGTAGTGGCATCACAATATGGCGGACGTCGGTAACCAAAGGGACTGCAGCATTAAAAATCCGCACTAAGAAATGAGAGGTATGCAAGAAAAATAATCCTATATGGGTGTGAGGGGTGGATAGAAAAGTCCGTCCCTCGGGATCACTGTCGGCATCACTCGGCAAGCCTCGTGATGCCGGACAGTGTCCCTCGGGACGGATTTTCCCATCCACCCCTCATACTCATATAAGATTCTTATATGCCTACCTCTGTAAACCTCGGTTATACTATATAAAAGTGGGATTAAAGAGGGTAAAAAATATATAGGCGTGCTTTCAAATTAAGTAAATCTGAGTGTTACCATGACTGACTAGTCATATCCATTAAATTATTGCCTTCGCAGGACCTCCACCCACTCCACACTGGATGACATTTCTGTCAAGTACGCATGCGCCAACAGGAACTACTTCTACGTCACCAACAACTACAACGGAGACGACAAGCATGACAACTGTTACACAAGCCACAGGTCAGACCCGTGTTACCATTGAGTCTTATGTACCGTTTATGTTACTTGTATGGAGAGGACTTAATGTGTACATATTATAACCTCGCAACGTGAGCTTAAGCACACCTATATGTACCTAACCCCTCCCCTAGTAAATCTATTATTTAACCGTTTTACTGCGATTGTCATCTACGTTGAGTGTGACTTACTGCATGGCTGTTTGTTTGATTAATACATTTCCTTTTACCATCACTCTGTAAGCGATTATTGATTTCTGTTAAGATGGTTAATCTTAGTTTGTACGTTCTTAGAAATCTTGTTGTTCGCGCGTGTCTAAAATATTGTTAATATGTGCTTTTATTTCATACTTAGCAGTGAAATCAATGTATATTGTAGTTTAGGTCGAAGTACCAAAGCGTTAATCCGAAATCATTAATCCATAGACAAAATGGCAAATATCAATGTTCAGATCAACAGACACGGACTCCAGAAGAGTGTAATCAGGCGCCCGCGGATAGTAAGCATTATTTGGTAAGCAAGCTTCGCCCACCATGCCTATCGACCTGAACGAAGAAAAGGAGTAAATGCCGAGAAGGGTATGTCCCAGATTTTGGAAGTCTTCCTATGGATTTCCATTGGCAAACACGTCAGAAATGATTCTGAAAATGGCCGCATTGTACGGATCAACAAGATCATGGTGCCTCCCATAGAATATCTGACCCCCCCCCCCCCCTTTAAAAAGAAGGGAATTTTCACATTATAAAAAGATGTGACATTTTCACATTGTGGAAAATAGCATTACCTTGTTTTAATCACAGTAGCAGCAAATATGAAACGGGAAGAAAATTGATGCTGTTTTTCTTTCGAAAAATACCAAACATGTTTGAAAATTTGTTTGGTAATCACCTAAATCCTGTATGTATTTACGGGATAACTGTATTCAGAATTGTCATTTGGGGAGGTAAATCGGCGTTTTTGCGGTCGGAAATTTTGTTTTACGGCGACGCGTCAGCCGTAAAACGTAATTTGCGACCGTAAAACCTACGATTTACCTCCCAAAATGACAAATTTCAATACAGTTAACCCCATTTTAATGCACTTATTCACTTGTTTTGTTAAAAAAATGTTCTTTTTACTCATACCGGCAAGCGCAGTGAGCTGCGTAAAACCCAATACCAATCAATTAAAAGAGACGTTACGCGATGACGTCGGGTTTCCTACAGTATATCGCAAAATATACTGTTGCACATTTTTGACGTTATCCAATCAGACGTCGCGTTACATATGCAATTGCATTAGAATTCCCATTTGGTGTACAGGGCAGTATGTGAGATCTGATTGGTTCTGTACCTTCTTTTACTCTGACTGGGACTTACGATGTCTGTTTTATAGGAACTGAATAAGCTCACATGATATACATTGTAGTGTCCATTTTTTCTCAAAGCTATTCTGTACATCCAATGTATGATTGCTTTATACCCCATGTTTTATGTCTCGCACTGTCTTATTCACTTCCCGTATCTGCCGTCGCTTAGAAAGGACAGCTGTGCAAGAATAGATTCTGTCACTGTCGTAAAGTTTTGATAGCCCTTGCGTCAGTGTTCTTGTCGCTGCTTTATTAACAATAGATCGTGGTGCTTGTTTGAACCGCCAAACAACTTCACGTATATAAGTTTTTTCTCTATTCTCGTTTAATTTCTGTTAGTATTCCAAGATCTGTTGTATACGGGCGTTTCCAACCTCTGGGATGAGGGTTGGAAACGCCCACATACCCGAGAGATAACCGTGCTGAGCGTTACCGAGGCTATACCGAGGTTCCGCTCAGCAAGGTCATCCTGTGGGTTGGAAACGCCCATCTACAAACGAACCCCATATTGGATTCTTTGTCTTGCACAATGCCACCAAAGATTTTCATTTTAATTTGTTTAAGTTTTATTCTTTTTTTTTCGCGCATTAGAACACCGGGGTAAGAACATAACTTCTATCCCAGGCTAAAACTATGGATTTCAGCCTTATCTGGTGTGCAAGAATGTATTTTCTTTGTTGAGCATAAACGTTAATGTTAAGAGCTACCTATGGAAGACCAGTTGGCTTTTCCTCGGCTATTTCGATGTGGTTGTCATCCAATGTTGATTAGTATCTGTCAATATTCATGGAAATGGCGGAAATCCAAGTCGTTAAAGACGTTCCCATCGGAGCTTGAAGAAATAGATGGACTGCATGATGCTTCCGCGCAGGGTTGAAACCGACCGCACACGAGTACTGGTAACTGCTTGGAGGATCTAAGCCTGCCAAGGTAATGCGGTGCGAGTCGGACCGTCCATGCTTATAAACCCTATTGGTTTCATTGGGCGGCTGGGCTTGAAATGTCATTTCATCTCAGTGTGGGCAAAAGTCCCACAAAATTGGAAGCAACGTCTCAAAATGACCTTTACAGTGTTGACGTGGACGTTAAAACTCAAATCAAACAAACAAAGTTAAAGCCGACAAAGTAGTGCTTAATGAGAGTACCATTTTCTTCCTTTATATACTGCCATACGCCCTCGCGGGCATTCTAGGCAGGTGTATAATAAATACACTCCAGTTTTTTGCAGGATGAAAGCCTACACAGTAATTTTGTAATTATGGTAGGGTTCTTTAACCTGCACAGGGGATGGTTCTCCCTGCACAGGGGGCCTCCAGTTTACGTCCAGATCCGAAGGACGGTGCACTTTATGACATTCATCCCTGCAAATGATGCCAATGGAGCGTGTTCGGACACCGAAATTTTATCGCCGCTGACGGGGATCGAACCCGGGACCTCTAGCATCAGAGGCAAGTGCACTAACCACTGAGCTATCACGCTCCATTTTATTTATTATCGTTTTTACAGTGAAAGCTGGTGTGCCCGGTAAACCAACTGTATTAGTAACAGTGTTTCCAAATGCATTGAGAATAAACTGGGACAGACCACTGTCTTCTGACCCCATTGTGGTAAGAATGAGATCCACTTGCATTTATCTGGCACTTGTAAAGCTTTTGTGTGAGACAGTGTGGCCGTATGTCTTTCAAAATGGTATTGGTAAAATGCATATCTGGTTCCATGCTTCATCATTTGTCTGGGCATCGCGTAAACAAGTCCGTGAAATGAAGACCCCTCTAAACCCCACTTTATATAGAGAAAACTGGGGTTTAAGGGGGTATACATTATTTTTCTTATTGCTGCTCCAAGACATAGGTTGTGGGTACTCGTTAGAACCGCCTCACTGAGGCGGTTCTAACGAGTACCCTCAACCTATGTTTTGAACATTTGTAAGAAAAAAGTTACGGCTTTTCATCAGAAAAGCAGCCATTTTGGAGGTGTGAAAATGCACTATATCGCACAGGTGTGTTATCGTAATGGTCCACCGGGCTTATGTGTGTGGGAATGTGTGGCGGCGGTAAAACGTCTCCCTGCCCTACATCATAGTGTAGATTATATTTTCTTGTCCTTTGGGATCATTGTTTCCATTGTGGAATTTTGAAAATATCTGATGGTCACTGATGAGGTCTAATTGGCCGAAACTAGCTAGTCTGGCCCAGAAAGCATGTACACTCCATATTTTTCACTTTCGTTGGTGTATTCCTTGCTTCCAAAGGATAACCCTTTTATATTAAACATATGAATATAGATGTATAAACATATGAATATAGATGTATACGCATTCCAGTGAGTACCTCAGCATCACGTCTAGTCTTAAATCGACATTGAACATTTAAAACTGACGTAAACCTAGCACTACGAGCTGGTGCGTTAACTAATGTTTTGTGCACACGTGTGTTTGATGTGTGTGTGTGTGTGTGTGTGTGTGTGTGTGTGTGTGTGTGTGTGTGTGTGTGTGTGTGTGTGTGTGTGTGTGTGTGTGTGTGTGTGTGTGTGTGTGTGTGTGTGTGTGTGTGTGTTGGGGGGAAGATGGTGGGTTGTGGGTGCTGCTTTAGGTATTTGTGGAAAATGATTTTCCCCATTGCATCTTAAACTTTCAACACAGTACATCAGTTTGGAGTAGAGATCTTTTCAAAATGCATTGCGCATTGTGTGTCCAATGGATAGTTTGGTGTGATATTTTAGTCGATTCATTTTAAATGTATCCCTTCTGCTAATAGTATTCATAAATTATCTATTTCATTGGCAATTCGTGCATAAGTACCCAAGCATGTTGCGTAAAAACTGACTCTTTTCCTTGTTCTTATCCTAGCCATCACGAAAACACGCCTATATAATTTTGACCCCCTTGAAACCCACTTTTATATAGTAAAACTGAGGTTTCCGGTGGTATACCTTATTGTCCTTATTTCTGCCCTAAAATATAGATTGTGGGTACTCGTTAGAACCGATAAGGCGGTTCTAACGGGTGCCCACAATCTATATTTTGAGCAGAAATAAGAAAAATATTACAATTTTTCATCATAAAATGTTCATCTTTTCGGCGATAAAGGTGGCAATGTATTTGTATAGGCGTGTTTGCGTAATGATTTCGTGCCGCTAAGGTTAGCATATGGGGGCCGAAATAAGCGTATATATACTGCTGCCTAACGCTACAACATTCGAAAGTCAATATATGAGGATGGTTGAGATTAATCTCTCGTTTACATTCCTCTATTCCATCTTGTACTTTCTTTCTTGGTGCATATTGCCTGTGTGTGAATTTCGTTAATGTTACTGATGTGTTTATTTACATATTCGGCTGAATGTCCTTTTCTGGAGGAAATGAATTGTCTTATCTCAGTTTATCTTATCTGATATTATCTTATCTTTGGCCCCGCTCTTCGGGGCTTGAAGACCTAGACGAGCTACATGATGCTTCCACGCAGAGATGAAACCGACACGCACACGAGTACTGGTAAACTACTTAAACTCCGTTCAGAAAATCTGAATCATCGATTTTTTCGTTTCTTTCTTTTAATACTCATTTTAGCCCATACATCACTGTGGGAAAGTTTTAGACCTGACCCTCCGCCGACTTCTCCAGCAAGCCGCATGCCTCTGCGACAGTCAGGAAAGGCTGTGATTACTTGGAGAAAAATGCAAAACAAAGAAATGAGGCCACAGACTAAGTTCATTTGACGATGATTGTCAGGTGAAATAATAAATATTCAAATACATGTGACACACTATATAAATAGATATGCAATTACGACACACTTTACATTCGAATGGCTAGATAAAGGCTCACTATGAACATGTCTCTTGATAGAATTCCTGCAGCCCATACGCCAGTTCCGCCCCCGCCCCGGGAGAGCTGATACCGAACCGCATACGAGTACTGGTGAACCATTTAGAGGATCTAACCCTGCCCAGGCAAAGCGGTGCGAGTCGGCACGTCCATGCTTATAAACTTTATTGGTTTCATTTGGGCGCCGGGGCTTGAGATGTCATTTCATCTCAAGGTCGGGTAAAAGTCTCCAAAAATTGGAAGCAACGTCCCAAAATGACCTTTACAGTGATGACGGGAACGTTAAATCTCAAAACAAACAAACAAACAAACCATACGCCAGTGTGTGGCAGTCCTATAAGTTTCAACTATACAAGAAAGCAGTCTGAGGAACAGCCAATCTCTCGCCTCACTTTGTGTCAGGGCTCAACCTTGTGACATTGACATTCAGCTGACATGGTTTATTTATTGGTTCTGCACATCAGCGCACTCAGGGGGATAATTGAACGGAGTTTGATGAGAATCCTTGCAGGGGTAAAGGAGATATGGAACGGACACACAATTCAAAGTATCAAACTCTTGACCTAAAGATGTGACCTTGACCTTCAGTCAGCATGGTTCATTTATGGACCCTGCACAAAAGCTCACTCAAAAGAATATTTGACCAAAGTTTCATGAAAATCCTTCCAAGTGTATAGGTGATATGGAACGGACATAAAATTCGAAAAAGGAACAAAATTGTGACCTTAAACTGTGACCTTGACCTTGAGTCGGCATGGTTCTTTTATGAGTTCTGCACATCAACTCAATGAGACGAATAATTGATAAAGTTTAATGAAAATCTATCAAAGGGTTCAGGAGATATGGAGCGGACAAGAAAGTGTTACGGACAGACAGACGGACAGACCGACGGACATATTGACGGACGCACGTACAGACGAAAGCCATTCCTATAATCCCCGTTCCGCTTCGCGGCGGGGCACTGTCAACAGTGGTCAAAAAGAATTATACCGACATCAGACGTGGTGTCACAGCTAATGATTTCCCATGAAGTGATCGTGCAAATAAACCATATACGCCCTTGTAAATTACAAGAGTAGTAACCACTTCTATATATGGTTTAAATGGGTGTGCCGAGCCTGTCAAAATGTCTTAGTCTGTGAAAGGAAATTTCGATTTTGCAATTTTCTCCAAATAATCACAGCCTTTCCTGGTTGCCACAGAGGCATACGACTTGCTGGAGAAATCGGCGGAGGGTCAGGTCTAAAACTTTCCCATAGTGATGTATGGGCTAAAATGAGTATTAACAGTAAGAAACGAAAAAATCGATGATTCAGATTTTCTGAACGGAGTTTAGAAGAAAATCTAAATAGAAATGAAGGCAATGATCGGGAATCGATACAATTAACCCACAGCTCCCATCAGAGACACGAAAGGGAAAGAAACACAAACATGAAATAACAGACCCTAATAGACCATCAATAGCAGAAAGCCAAAAGGACAGTTACTTTCCCACAAAAAGGTCGATAGACTATCCAAAATAAAATAATATAAACGACATAAACACCCAAAGACAAACCATAACAAAAATAAATCGCAACAGAAGAACCGCCTTGGAACGGTCAGCGGAAACGAATTCCACCAGGGGGCTTAAATCGATTTTACGTGGCCTTAATCCTCGCCAGCCTGCCTAGGCAAAGCGGCGTGAGTCGGACCGTCAATGCTTGTACCCTATTGGTTTCATTGGGCGGCAGGGCTTGCGATGTCATTTCATCTCAATGTCGGGTAAAAGTCCCACAAAATTGGAAGCAACGTCTCCAAAATGACCTATACAGTGTTGACGGGGACGTTAAACCTCAAATCAAACAAACAAAATTATCTTTTATACCGCAATCAAGCATTCTAGTAACCTAATAAAGGGGGTCGAATAACTGCACGCTATAATTGGTATTGACCTATAATACCTTCTACTGACCTATAATGCGTCTAGTGACCGTTTATAGACCGGACCTACTTTTCAGGTCTCTATTTTACAAATATAAACAATAACATGCAAACTTTCATACATTGGAAAACAACGAAACTGCAAGTTAGAATCCTTGCAATATTTATTTAAACAGATGTACAGAAATTTCAGCTAAATTCTTACCGGCTCGGCTTTTCCTGGTCCGACTGGGCCATTGGAATAACTGCGCACTGCTTCTGCAGTTGCGTTTCAATCTCAAAAATATATTTTAAAGCTAAAATAAACTATTTATTTGCAGATTTTCATACAGAAAGTAAAGCAATGAGAAACTTTTATTCGAGCGTCCGTGTTGTTTCCTACGTCTTTGTGGGGCGGTGACGTCAGAAACTTTGCACTCGTTGACGTCACTTTATACTACGTGTGCGCGCCGTGGCACTGAATATCGTTTAACATGCCACACTGTCTGCTGTCCTTTTTGCTTATTTTGCTAAATTATTGCAAAACCCAATGATAGTTTTGGATTGCAGTATAAACTAAATACATGGATAGTGTCTTTAATAATAAAATATAATCGGTGAGCCTTAGGCAATTTTATAGGGGCTCGCTAAAACCTCGCCCTATAAAATTGTCTAAGGCTCATCGATTATATTTTATTATTAAAGACACTATCCATGCATTTACTATAACTTACTCAAATCAGATGTCAACTTTTGAACCGTTAATTTGATAACGGGGACAACATTTATGTTTATAGGCATATATAATCACATACAATCTGGAACCCAGTGGACAGCGCCACCAGATTCAAGTCTCCCCCAACAAACTAGGTTACTACTTGTCAACGTATACCACACATCCTGGAAGACGGTACACTGTGAGTGTTGCTGCAGTGACAAAGACAGTCCGAGGGCCAGACTCCGACCCAGTTACTGTCAGATCAGGTCGGTGAAATAAAATATTTCTTTTGTTCTCTCTCTCTCTCTCGTTCAATTCATGATTGTTGCCACATATAACAAACGATGCTTTGAGACGAATGTTCAAGAAATAAAAAATGTAGAGGTTTTACCTGATAAACATACAATAGGTTGCGTAATAAATTTCAAGATTTACTTTCTTAAAAGTAAGGTGACTGAACCTTACGAGCGTAACAACCGCCTACAACGTTGCTCATATGTGTTTAAACTAGTATTCAGATTTAGAACAGACTGTTTGTGCTTTTGTTTTACGATCCTTGCAAGATTATTTCACTTATTTCGAGGTGGTCGTTAGTTAAAGGTGAGCGCAAACCAGATTGACAGGAGTAAAACCTCCCAACATTCCGTTGCAGAACTTGGCTTTGCACATGTGACCCGCACCAGGCGGTAAGAGACTAAATGATAAACATATTGCGTTCTCACCCACTAGCCACGGATTCTCTTTTTTGACTAGATGTTTAAGAATGTAAACCCTTTTTGGACGGGTTTTTCAAAATTCCGTCCTTTAAAAAGGCGATGTCGTCCGATAGGTCCGTAATACGTTTGACGTTTTTGTTTTGTTTCTTTATGGAAACACCCGCCTTAAAACGGTTGAAAATGGGTTTGATCTGGGGCCTTATTATTTGCCAGTATCCGTTTCGGGGGTTTGCCGTTTACAATAGGCTATATCTTTTTCAGCATGTTCCCATAGCATTGTCCTTGACGACGACTCTTATGATAAAATCCACTCCCCATTCTTCAAGAACGGTTACTACGAACAAGACGTTATTTGTCAATGGAAGCTGAAAGCGTCTGATGGACACAAAATCAATCTCACATTCCATGAACTCCGTATAGACGGCCATAACGGATGTGACGTCGACTTCGTACGAATCGGTGATTCCCGGCTTTATTGTAACGTTCCTCCAGCAGGCGGCTCTTTGTTAACGACTGGGAATGAGGTAGCCGTGACATTCATGTCGAAGCCGGGATCAAGAGACTTGAAGCCAGGCGGATTTAGCATGTCGGCTGCCGCAGAAGGTACATTCCCATTTCAAAAAACCATGATATATCCTTGTCATGCTGAATAAATCCATTTCTGACTATTAAGCAACCCGCTCCCCGCCCATCGGGGCTTGAAGAAATAGATGGGCTACATGATGCTTCCACGCAGAGTTGAAACCGACCCGCACACGAGAATTGGTAAACCTGCCCAGGCAAAGCGGTGCTAGTCAGACCGCCCATGCTTATAAATCCTATTGGTTTCATTGGGCGACAAGTCTTGAGATGTCATTTCATCTCAATGTCGGGTAAAAGTCCCCAAAATGACCTTAAAAGTGTTGACGGGGACGTTAAACATCAAATCAAACAAACTATTAAGCAACCAATCAAATTACTTGATATGATATGTTTATTCAAATTCGCAAACATAGTGACGGAAAGTGTAGATCCTTTTCAGGTGGCTTCTGATCTGGATCTACACTACCGGGCCCGATAGCTCAGTTGGTAGAGTGTCCGCTCCGGGGAACGGGAGGTCTCGGGTTCGGTCCCCGGCTGCGACATACCAAAGTCGTTAAAAATGGTACTAGCTGCTCCTCGCTTGGCACTCAGATTTACGGGGTAGAGCTAGGACTGGTCGATCCAGTGTCAGGATAATGTGACTGGGTGTGGTATCATGTAATGTGTCTGGGACATGATACTTCAGTGAGGCAGCACTATAAACGTGAGCATTGAGTTCCCTGTCGCAACCAGACACCGTCGTGATATGACTGAAAAATTGTTGAAAGCGACGTTAAACCCGAATTTACACACACACACACACACACACACACACACACACACACACACACACACACACACACACACACTGGATCTACACTGTTTGCATTCATTATTCTACAGAAGATCGAAAAATTATCCCCATCACGCCTTATGACCTTATGATTAGTTCGTACTTCCCGTATCTCGAACAAATTTTCTTGCATAAATATCTATGCGCATGGCTGTTTGAAGCCATTGTCAAATGGACCGAAAGCTGTGCTCAAACAGTAAAAACCATGTTCAAATCATGAAATTCACGTGCTGTTTGAATATGGATTTTGAGCTTTTGATATCACAAGACTGGCCTTGCTTTATTTACGTTACGTTGAACGACGTAATGTTATCGTCCTGAACGTAGCGTTTCAGGGTTCAATGATGACGTCAGATGGCTACTGCGTAACAACGTCATTGTAAACAACATTCTGAACAGGCCGCCATGTTGGCTCTCCGGTCGCATTTGAAGAGTTTATATGGAGTTAATATGGAGCTTTTGGGCGTTTTCGTCAAAATTTGCTGTCGGAATCGTAAGTTCAAAAAGAACAGCGATCATCCATGTTTTTTCATTGCATTAACATTTGCCAGATCCCTCGGAAGATATTTGAACATTCGGCCTGGCGGCCTCATGTTCAAACAGCTGCCTCGGGACCCGGCGAATGTTAATGCATGAACAACCATGGTTGATCCTTATATTCAAAGTCCCAAAGTTATTGAAGTTCAACTGTACCTAGAAATGAACCTATATTAATCAAGGTTCTGTCATGAGGAATCACATTTCGGCTTGCCTCTTTGATATATATTCTAACACAGCGCGCCTGTATAGACAATGTAAAATAACTGTGTTTTATTCTACAACAAATCACGGCTAGGAAGAGCGTGACGAGTGACGTCATTACTACGCGCTCGTGATTTGTCTACTTTACAACTGACCTCCAAACTATGATGTATTACTCAACAAATCACAGTTAGACCTGATCTATTTCTTAAATATAAGCCTCCCGTTGTGTAGGGGTTAAGCTACTCGTCGCATAAACCAGGAATCATGAGTAGTATTCCAGTTTTCTCCAGACATTCGGGTGTGTCTTTAAACCGTGATCTTGTCTCCGTATGACCTTAGTCGTTTGTGGAACGAAAAAAAAGACACAAATGCATACACATTCCCCATTGCTACATACTCAACACAAGTTTGACTGTATATGACATTTCCGGTGGAATAATGAATTAAACGACCCTCTCTGTGCACAGAAAGACAGTTTGATGCTGAAAATAGAAGACACTTGCCTCCACCTGGGTCGCTGACAAAACATGTCATCGCTTCCGCTGCTAAACCTCCCCGTATTCCTTAGAGTAACCATTAATCATCTTGTATACATCGTCTTCGAAATATGCAATTAATTTTGCAATAGTTTATTTCATTTTCAACTCGCAGCTATTGCACTATCCCGGCGGGGTCGGCGTTGGCAATTGTGTAGACGTCCAAATGTATGTAAATGTTTTTAGGATCTTACATTTTCCAAAACATACTATGGATTTTGTTTACAATTTCTATGACTATGAATATGGTTCCAAGATTATATTCAGCAACACCCCTGCTTATGCCCATAATCTTATGGCTAAGGACACAGAATTGTTGTATTTCCAAAAAAGAGGAAACAAAAAGAAAAAGAAAGAAGGTCAATCTGCACTTTATTGTGCATGTGTTGTTAAATCCTATCTAGTAGTCTAGCTATCCCCTTTGAGGAAGAGAAGGCTGATTGTTTCGCTTGTTAAGGGGAATGGAACACCTGGCAGTTTTTCCGCCATTTTTCAAAGGGAGACAACTTTCGAAACATCCCGTTCGCTTTTCTATAAGCCCTTTCCCACTGATGGAGGGGTCTACTCTCATAGGAAAGAATTTGCTCCTCAGGAGCAAATTCGTTCCTTTAAGTGTTGACCCTTATTGACATTGGAGACAAAACTACTTTGCAGGAGTTGCCTCCCCTGAAAGTGTCCCCATGCCCCTTAAGTGCTCCTTGTTATGCTCGTTTCTCTCTTTCTCTTGATGCTAGACATCCTGTTATTAAGTCCGTGCAGTGAACACCCTTCTAAACCCCACATTATATAGTGAAAACTGGGGTTCCAGCGTAAAGACTTATTGAGAATTAGAGAGATCTAATTCAAGGTAATGTTGGTTGGTGCCTGATGCTCTGTCTCTGGTCGGGCCCATCGGAGTCTTAACTGGCGGTTTTCTTTTGCTTCAGCATTTCAGTGGTTTCTGGCTGTCGAGTCCTCACCGTTGTTTCATCTCTGTGGTCGTTGGATTATTTGTGTTCATGGAGATGTTGCACTGATGAGTTAGGAGGCCTTCATGCGGGCTGAACACATTATTTGTCTAAATCGCGACGGAAGTAAGGGCGAGGATTGTGGCCACGTAAAATCGATTTAAGCCCCCAAGTGGAATTCGTTTCCGCTGACCGTTCCCAGGCGGTTCTTCTGTCGCGTTTTATTTTTGTTATGGTTTGTCTTTGGGTGTTTGTGTCGCTTATATTATTTTATTTTGGATAGCCAATTGGCCATTTTGTGGGAAAGTAACTGTCCTTTTGGCTTTCCGCTGATGATGTTTCCGTTGGGGTCTGTTGTTTCATGTTTATGTTTCTTTCCCTTTGATGTCTCTGATGGGAGCTGTGGGTTAATTGTATTGATTCCTGATCATTGCCTCCACTTTTATTTTTCGTGCGGACTGAACAGATTGTTTGTCTTAATCGCGACGGAAGTAAGGGCGAGGATTGTGGCCACGTAAAATCGATTTAAGCCACCCTGTGGAATTCGTTTCCGCTGGACTTTCCAAGGCGGTTTTTCTGTCGCGGTTTATTTATTGGCCATTTTGTGGGAAAATAACTGTCCTTTTGGCTTTCCGCTGTTGAAGTTTCCGTTGGAGTCTGTTGTTTCATGTTTGTGTTTCTTTCCCTTTGGTGTCTCTGATGGGAGCTGTGGGTTAATTGTATCGATTCCTGATCATTGCCTCCACTTCTATTTTTCGTGCGGACTGAACAAAAAATTGTTTTAATCGCTACGGAAGTAAGGGCGAGGATTGTGGCCACGTAAAATATATTTAAGCCCCCCCGGTGTAAATCGTTTCCTCTGACCGTTCCAAGGCGGTTTTTCTGTCGCGGTTTATTTTTGTTATGGTTTGTCTTTGGGTGTTTGTGTCGCTTATATTTTTTTATTTTGGATAGCCTGTTGGCCATTTTGTGGGAAAGTAACTGTCCTTTTGGCTTTCCGCTGTTGGTGTTTCCGTTGGAGTATGTTGCTTCATGTTTGTGTTTCTTTCCCTTTTGTGTCTCTGATGGGAGCTGTGGGTTAATTGTATCGATTCCTGATCATTGCCTCTACTTCTATTTTACTGGGGTATATATTATTTTTCTTATTTCTGCTCCAAAACATAGACTTTTATTTTATGTCAAATATGTTTGTAAAAGATTTTAAGACCTTAATTTTTCCAAACGGTATGATGGAATTGGTTCATAATTGGTATGCTGTTTAGTATAGTTACAAAGTTTAATTCAGCAATACCCCGCTAAAGACCATATCCTAAAGGTGAGAAATTTCTTGTTAAAGTGTTTCGTTCAAGTTTTAATAGATCATTTTTTTCAGGCCTGTAAGCTAGATTTGGTTTATATTGGGTATAAAAATATAGGTCCACCGTTTTATTTGGCACCTTTGTTAGAAGATGTAAGGTAATTGTGTCGAAGTAGTATAATAGCTATGAGCCAGCGCATGACAAAACCTACAATAAGACATGTGCGCTCAACGAAGACTCAGATCAGCCTGCGCATTCGCGCAGTCTGATCAGAGTCTTCGTTGAGCGCAGCAAGGATAGCTAAGGGCCGAATGCTCCGAGAAGTCTCTGGTTATACTATGTGGATGCGCAGGTTGATCTGAGTCTTCGATGGGCGCACATGTCTTATTGTAGGTTTTGACGTGCGCTGGCTCAATTATAGAACTTGTAATGCCACACCACAAGGCTGTCAATGGCCTTTATGACTTACGGCATTTCCTGTTTAAGTTTATTTACAGCTGATATAGGTTCCAAACAACACGATGGCGTTGGTTTATATTTGGTGTTTTTATAGATATTAGTGCTTATTCAGCAATTTTCACACCCCTGCTCCTGACGGCATGATCACCAATTAAGACATCTCTTTCTAGGTGAGCTATGCTGTCTGATGACTGTTGTTGTTTAAATTGTAATGTATCTCGTGTTAATACGTTTCATTTCTCTCAGGATTTTCCCCAATGAATGTCAACGTTGAGCAGCTTCGCACTGCTTTTAACATTACATGGGAACCACCGATAGCTGCACCCACACCACCCGTCTCCTACACCATACATTATAAACTGACGTCAGAAAAGCAAGCGAAAGAAGTTGTTTTACCAGCAACAAAACACCATTTTATTTTGTCAACATGGCCACATTATGGGAGAGAGTACGAAATAGGGGTAGCTGCAACCTTCCCGACATTCAAAGGATCCACGTCTGGGCCATTCATACAACGATCAAGTAAGGACCATTTTTATATTATATTAAGTAACATATTGCACCAACAACACGGCGACTATAGCTTCGTTTAATTCTTTTAAGCCCCCCCCCCTCCCACTCTCCACACACACACACACACACACACACACACACACACAGAAGTGGAAATCGTTTTATTGACCGTTCCAGTGCGGTTCTTCTGTGATGGTTCATTATTGATATAGATCATCGTTTCATGTGTGTATTGCTTGCCTATATCTAATTATTTTGAATAGCCGTTTGGCCATTTCTTGGGAAAGTAACTGTCCTTTTGGCTTTCCGCCTGGGGCGTCTCCATTATAGTGATATTAATTTATGTCCTTGTTTCCTTCCCTTTGATGCCTTAGATGGACGGTGTGGGGTAATTGTATCAATTCCTGATCATTGCCTTTACTTCTGTTTTTCAATTAGGGGATTACTGTATTCAAAATTGTCATTTGGGGAGGTAAATCGGCGACTTTACGGTCGGAAATTTCGTTTTACGGCGACGCGTCAGCGTCAGCGGAGCCGTAAAACGCAATTTGCGTCCTTAAAACCGTCGATTTACCTCCCCAATTGACAATTTTGCAATACAGTTATCCCCATTCTAATGCACTTATAGCGTTACATATGCAAGTACATTAGAAAGTACATTGACGTTCGGATTCTCTAATCAGAGTGCATGGAGTCGCAGGTCGATCTGTGTCTCAGCTAGGTGTACATGTCCCGCGACAATGGTTTGCATTCACACTCCTACCAACCCTTTGCACACAAAATGTTTACCTTGCCATCTGCAACTACCAAAAATAACTCAGATGGTGTATCCCTGACGTGTTACAAGTAACAATTCTGATTCTGATAAAGCTTCTGACGTTGTACACATGTATTAACAAATGATAACATATTAAGTGTCGCAAAACTATAATTGTGACGACGATTCCAGTTACGAACTCAAACATCACTTCACTCTTCTAGAGTTCACTTTGATAATGATATGGTCAGCCAAGGGAGCTCATAAAACCAGTTTTACGAATTCGGTATAACTCGAAAAGCATGTGAATGCGCAATGTCCAAGTTACAAAACTGGTGTTCTACCCTGGGGTTTTGGGTGGAAAAAATAAGACTAATCTTATGTCGTTACAACCTTCTACCTGTGTATAAGCTAACCTTCATACAAATTTCATTTCAGAATGTAGTAGGAATATCACAATCTCTGGTGCTAGCCAGCATCTAGGTAGCCCACACTATCCCCATACGTATGAACCGGGTACCATCTGTGAATGGAAAGTCAGTGCAATATCCGGCCATAGTCTGGTTCTTAGCTTTGAACACATTGACCTACGAGGTGGTGATTATATCAGTATCGAGAGTAAAGGGACAAAGATAGTGATTGACGCCAGTTATACGCCGTCACTACCAATAGGTGTGGACAACGCTACCATTCAGTTTGTGAGTGACGAGAAAGACGAGGGGAATGGTTTTAGAATGAACATTGATTTAGTCTAATTTGTATGTTAGAAATTTTAATTAAATAAGAATGACTGGTCGACTTTGATTTCATTTAACCATTTTTCATGGAAATCATTTTGATTATTCCTTGATTGCTTCTACCACATTTTGCGGATGATGATACGGACATTAAAATAAATAGTTTATTATTTGATTCCAGACAATGCCCAGAGGAATTAACAATACCATGGTACATATCACGAAAACACGCCTATATACATTTGACCCCCTTAAACCCTACTTTTATAAAGTAAAGCTGAGGAGTACAGGGGATTACAGGTGTATATATTATTTTTCTTGTTTCTTCACCAAAAACATAGATTGTGGCGGTTCTAACGAGGCGGTTCTAACGAGTACTCTCAATCTATGTTTTGAGCAGAATTATGAAAAATATCAGGATTTTTATATGAAACAATTTCATTTTTGGTGGTGAAATTTTACCAATATATCTGAGTAGGCGTTTTTTTCGTAATGTTTGCCTGCTTTCTGATTAAAGGCTTTTGTTCGGTCATAATGACTCTGAGACAATAAGTTGTTACCAATAAAGGTAATCTATAATTTAGAAAGGATTAAAGAAAATAAGAATCACTGCCGCATCTGCTTGTAGCAGGGTTCGACACGAGCGTCCGTTCGTCCGTCTGTCCATTTATGCCGAAGTTCGACATTTACGTCAAAAAGTTAATCAGCTACAAGTCTAAACAAACAAACCTTGTATGAAACATCTCCCGGACCTGACTTGCCAGGCACCTTGACCCGGTGACCTTGACTCATATTTTGCTCTAGAGGGACTTTGACACAATTTACATTGACGTTCTAGATCTTCTCAAATTGAAGGCCTACAACCATCAAAACTGGCATAGTGCTTCTCCTACATGTACTGGCTCGGCAGGTGATCTAGACCGATATTTTGCGCTCCAGTGAATTTGACACATTTTACGTCGACGCTCGATATCTCCTCAACTATAAGTAAGTTCTGAATAGTTAGATCCTTTGGAAGCAATGAATACACCAAACAAACGAAATAGCAGACTCGGTTTTATTGAGTCTGTTCATGACCAGTACTGAAATTTGCAACTCCGGCCCCGCCCTGTAGCGCCGGCTTAAGCAGAACTCTATTTTCAAAATGATTGAAAAGGAACTCAATGATTCCAAAGGATCAGAAAATAAATTCTGCATGTGATGATGTACGGTGAGACGTTTATTGCCGCCACACGGCACAACATCAGCTGCCGTGAAGATAAATAAGTTCTGAAAAGTTTGGAAGCAAAGAATACATCAAACAAACGAAAATAACAGACTCGGTTTTATTGAGTCTGCTAATGACCAGTGCTGACCGGCTTAAGCAGAACTCTATTTTCAAAATGATTGAAAATGAACTCAATGATCCCAAAGGACCAGAAAATATAATCTGCAGTATGGTGATGTACGGTGAGACGTTTTACGGCCGCCACACGGCACAACACCAGCTTCAGTGAAGATAAATAAGTTCTGAATAGTTCAATCCTTTGGAAGCAAAGAATACACCAAACAAACGAAAATAGCGGACTCGGTTTTATTGAGTCTGTTCATGACCAGTACTGAAATGTGCAACACCGGCCACGCCCTCTAGCGTCGGTTTAAGCAGAACTCTATTTTCAAAAGGCCTTTAACCACCATACCTTGCATAGTGCTTCTGCTCAATTTACGGATTTGGCAGTTACCTTGACCAGTTGACCTTGATCTATATTTTGCACTTCAGTGACTTTTACATAGTTCACGTCGAAGCTCCATATCTTCTCAACTATATGGCCTACAACCACGAAACCTTGCATAGTGCTTCTCTTTGATGTACTGACTCAGCAGGTACCTTGCCTGGGTGATCTCGACCTATATTTTGCACTCCAGTGACCTTGACACATTTTAAGTCGACGTTTGATATCTCCTCAAAGTTAGGCCTACATCCACCATACCTTGCATAGTGTTTCTCCTCAATGTACTGAAACATCAGGTTCTTTGTGACCTTGATCTATATTTCGCGCTCCAGATGGTACTTTTACACATTTTACGTCGACTCAACTGTAAGACATACAACTATCAAACCTTGCATAGTGCTTCTTCTCGATATACTGACGTAGCAGGTACCTTGACCTGGTGATCTTAAGCTGTATTTTGCGCTCCAGTGACATTGGCACATTTTACGTCCACGTAAATCTTCAATGCAAAAAAAAACAAGCAATCAAAATTATCTTACGTTTTTCAATATCAGATTATAATCACAAATCAGGAAAGATTATATGAATCTTATATGGGTGTGAGGGGTGGATGGAAAAATCCGTCCCGAGGGCCACTGTCCGGCATCCCGAGGGACAGATTTTTCTAACCACCCGTCACACCCATATAGGATTCGTTTTCTTGCATACCTTCCATTTCTATTGAGAATTTTTAATGCTGCTGTCACTTCGGTTACCGACGTCCACCATTTTGTGATGACACAACTGGAATGTTTAGTGGCGTCACGCATGACGACGCCGCACATGAGGTTGTAATCAACCAGTGCATTAATCAAACGCGCGATTATATTCGATTTTGGGTCGGAACACCAGGGTCAGAACATAAATTTCTATCCCAGGGTAAAATCACGGATTTCCTTGTCTGGTGTGCAAGAAATATATATTACCGGCACTATGATGAGTTTTCTACCAGCATTCGGAATTGAAGTGAAAGAAAGCTTCAAGGTTATTTAGGGTAACAAATAACGCTCATAATTTACACAGCACTTGAACAGGTCCTAGAAAGGAACATCCCCTTAATAGAGAAAATAGGGATAAACTGAGGCGATTCTAACGAGGACCCACAGTCTATGTTTACTGTATATATAGGAAATATATCATGGATTTTCATCAGAAAAGATGCCTTTTGAGATGTGAAAAAAAACTGCACTATGTCTCACTGGTATGTTGGAGTACTGACATAGAAAATAAATTTTGGTGATATTGAGAATCCCAAACCTAAGCCATCAACATGGTATACAGTTCCGAAACACTATGAAACCAAAACTCTGACAGCCATCACGTGAACAAGTCCGTGAAATGAAGACCTCCCCCCACTAAACCCCACTTTATATAGAGAAAACTGGGGTTTACTGGGGTACACATTATTTTTCTTATTTCTACTCCAAGACATAGGTTGTGGGTACTCGTTAGAACCGCCTCATCGAGGCGGTTCTAACGAGCACACACAACCTATGTTATGAGCATTTATAAGAAAAATATGACAGATTTTCATCAGAAAAGTAGCCATTTTGGAGTTGTAAAAAATGCACTATGTCGTACGGGTGAGTTATCGTAATGGCTCTAGAGGGTCGATTGTCTCTGATTACAGGATGTGACAATGGTACTGAACTGAAACTTAGGCTATTTGGTTTAACTCTTAAATTCCTGTACTTTGAGCTAACACTGCAGATCCTGATCAGACGCCGCTTTCTACGCTGTTTGCCAATAACCCTGTACACCAGACCAGCCCAGATTTTACTTTTAGGCAGCGCTCTGACGTCACAGAGAGACGAATAGCAATGTTATAAATATCCGTTATCTTGATTTTGTACATTGTCAACGATAGTCAGGTGGCTAATAGCAGGCGGGAAGCTTCTGCAGTTAGTAACGTTGGTTCGGTTGATAAATAACTAGTTTCTCGGAAAAGGAATTCAATTAACATGCTGCTTTCATTCCAATCTCACACATGTCATTGTATGTATAAACTGTATGCATGTCAATTAAATTAACCAGAATACATATGTTTTAACCAACTGATAGATTAGATAAAACATATTTTTATGGCAAAATAAAAAAAAACCACAAAGGGACTGGACGCAAGTAATGAAACCATTAGATAGGAACTCTCCCTACAATAATACAATGAATAGTTTCAATGGTAATTAATTCTCGAATGATATTCGTAAACTAGTTAAACAATTGATAAACAATCGACCCCAAAATAATCATACAGACAAAAATACAATGATACAGATTATGAGAAAAGAGTGATTCTACCACAGTACACCTATATATGCCATGGAAAGGAACAGTGATTTTATATTCTGCAACAAATCAAATGGAAGAAGAGCGTGACGCGAATAGCCGTTGTTTTATGACGTCACTCTAGTTTTTGACGCTAAACGTTGTTACACCATTTTCTCGCACCGAAAACGTTGCAAAATAACTGAAATGCGTGTGTTACAGTCAATAATTGAGACGAGATTTCTTCTTACAATGTCGAAAAGTTAGGAGAATTTGGAGGAAACAACAGCATTATTGTCGCTTTTGGAAACAACAGCATTATTGTCGCGTTTCAGTATGAGAATCGAAATGGATCTGGTTTTGTAGTGTGAGAATTGTTGAGAAATAAATCACAGTTTGTCGGTCGCTTGTAAGTAGATAAATAACTCGAGCTACGTGCTCGTGATTTGATCTACTTTACTTACAACTGACCGTCAAACTGTGATTTATTACTCAATAAACAATTGTCGGGGATTTGAAATTCGTAGCACTCGTATTTAAGGAGTTTAATGCACCTTACTTTCTCACACTTAACCATGATAAGAATTTATTTACAGGTCTCTCAGCATCTTGAAAATGGAGTTAGAAAATCCAAAAAATTGGGAAAATACATAAAAAGGGGAAATAAATGTTCCTACCTTCTTTTCCCATTTACACATCCAGAACAGAACAGAACAGAGAACAGAACAGAACAGAAGATTTGTTTATTGTCGAATATGGCAACTCATAACATAAGCCCTGTAGGGCTTTTATTTCGACAAACAAATGTACAAATAACAAGGGATCACAGGCATGCAAGCGAATAAAACTATATATACATATATCACAGGAAGCAAGATGAAAAGAAGAAAACCAGGAAAATAAAAGGCATGCATCACTGAAAGGAAAGCACATTAAATATATTATAAAAAGAAGCAGCAGGAATTAAAACGAATTTTTAGCACTATAAAGCAAAATAAAATTTTAGGCCTAGCTACCCCCGCTTTGCCATGGTACAACGAAAAGGCGAAAGATGCATAATAGCCCTTTGAGGCCATCTCAAAGAGCCCTTTTACCGAAAACGAAAATGGCAAAGAAGGGGCGCAGGACTGGAAATAAAAACAAAAACACAGTAAAACAGAGCTCATGCAGGGCGAGGACTAGTCAGTACAGACAGGGCACCCGCAGCCAAGGCCATCCCAAGCACGCAACAGCCTCCGAAACTGAGGATACGACTCTGCAAGTCTAATCTCATTTGGGAGACTGTTCCATATTCGGGCCGCCTCATACCGAAAGGACCTGATTCCGTACCGAGTAGTCCTCACTCTTGGTACCTCTGCTGTCTTGACATTTCTTAAGTTATACTGTGATTCTTTGACTTGAATAAGATCCTGAAGATAAAAAGGTGATATATCATTAAAATTTTTATAAACCTCAGAAGCCATAGATTTCATTCTTCTGACATGAAGTGGGGTTGTTTTCGTTATAATTAAAAGGGTGCTAAGAGGTGAAATAAAATCATTATTAATAAATCTGAGTGCTCTTTCTTGGATTTTTTTCCATTTTATTACTACTTGCAGTACTACAGAAATGCCATACTACAAGGCAGTAATTAAAATTTGACATTATGAATGCATTATAAATTGTTAATTTTGCTTGTTTTGTTAGAAAACGCCCCAGCCTTTTTAAAACAGCAAGTTGTTTAGATGCCTTTTTACATACATCGGACACATGTTCATCAAATTTTAAAAGGTAATCAATTTTAACTCCTAGAAGAGTAACACTGTTCTCACATTTGATAGTACTTCCTTCAATTTTGAAAGATTCAAACCCATTGTTTGCCTTCTTGCCAACACATACAGCCTGAAATTTGTCAGGGTTAGCCTGCATGAAATTTCCATCAAACCATTTGATGAGAACAGTGCTTTCTTCTTCTAAAACAGACTTTAAAACTTCCAGATCTTTGTGAACATAAGATAAAGTATTGTCATCTGCATAATTGTATAAAACAGACTTTAAAATGAAATAAAAAATGTCATTTATAAAAACGTTAAAAAGTAAGGGTCCTAAAATAGATCCTTGAGGAACACCCTTAGTTAGTTTCCTCCATGAGCTTGTATGTGATCCCACCCTAACCTGCTGCATTCTTCCATTTAAATAATTGTCTAATAGAGAGGCTGCCTCATCCGACAGACCATATGCCTTAAGTTTTGCAACCATAAGTTCATGAGGAAGACAGTCGAAGGCCTTGGACAGATCCATGAGTATGGCAGCAACACACTCACCCCCATCCAAGGCCATTCGCCAGTCTTCCAACAGACGCAGCAGAGTAGAGTGGCATCCATAACCCTTTCTAAATGCAGCCAAAAAAGGGTTAAAAATTTTATCAAAGTGTTGTGTGAGCTGCTCGTGCATAGTTCTCTCATATACCTTTGAGATTGTAGGAAGCAGGCTCACAGGACGGTGATTTTCTTTGCTCAGTGGGTCTTTCTTTTTGTAGAGCGGCACAACTTGGGCCCCTTTGTTGCGATCGGGTAACTGACACATTTCAAATGAGCAGTTGATAAGTCCCGAAACAGCACTGCTAATAGCAGTGGCACAGGATTTTAAAATCCGGGCTGAAATATTGTCTACCCCTGTGGCTTTTTTAATGTTTAACAATTCCAAACGACATCTCCTCTGAAACTACAATGCTAATTGGAACAAAATCATATGTGAAGCCGCCACAGGATGTAAGATCATTCATATATATTTAACGTCTGGATCAGATGATCTTAATGTCCACCATGCTCATATATGGTAAAAACGCCTTCTCAGGAACCAATCGACCGATGACCTTGAAACTTGGTATACAATATTTGGGACCCAGGCCCTATAAAATTTGATCAAATGATGACATTTCATTGACCTTGACCTTTCTTACTTCAATGTCACATTCAGTCACTTAGGATTTTGTATGGAAAAGACAGGATTTTTTGGTTCTGTTGCAGCTTATGACATCATAGTTGATATTTGCAATCAGCTTAATGATCCTGGGGCAATAAGATTAAATATGTTTTAACTTTTCTAAAACTACTGGGCTAAAAGATACCAAATTGCATATACTGCATCAGAGTGGTCGAGAAATCAAAGTTTGTTAGAGTGATCTGTGTGATCGTCACACCAATATATGACCAAAAATGATTTTAAATTCTGCATCACAAGAAATACAAGACTTGGTATGCAGCATTTTGGACTCTAGCCCTGCTACGATTGTTCAAAGCTGACCATAATGTATGCGACAACAACAAAAAGCAATGGTTGATTTCAAAATAATTTGGCAGCAATGGTTCAGGGATTGGCCTCTACTAAACCACTATAGTCTGTTAAAATAAATGGCCATCAAGCGGGCGACGGGGGTGGGGTGGCGATTTATGCCAACTTGAGCTCTGGTGAGCGTAGTTTTCCATGGACTGCTTGTTTATAATTTTGTATTCAGGGCATTTATTAAAAGTCGCGTAAGCTTGATGGCAAGCGTAAACCATATTTAATTGGCGCTGTCATGCTACAGCAGCCACAGTTTTCTGCTGTACTAATTGCGCCTTTGCTTAGCTAAATTTTCAAGCCTTCATAAACAATTAAGTGATGACCAGTGGTAGTTTGGTATGAAGTTACCATGACAGCAATACATCTGAAAGACAACAATGTTCAGTGACGATAACTGCGCGGCCCTACTTCAGTCTTTTTTCAAAGGGTTGACAGTTTTTGTCCACTATTTCATAATTGAAGGAAAGACGTATTTTAATCACTTAAGGCCTCTGAACAATCCAGCCTCCTTTTGACTGAAGATCTACAAACTTTTACTGCAAACAAAACGAAACATTATATAGTATTTGGTGGAACGACTTTACATAAATGTTTTTTGGTTTTTACCTTTAATTTGCTGCAGAAAAAGATACTCTACTAAATTTAAATATCAGCATCTAAACTTGATATACTCCAGCTTATTTGCTGATTGAATGACCCTTGTTTTGTTCGATCTTCTGGCAAACATGCGCAAATTGAGGTCACCGAGTTACATGAAGATGCAAAAAAGGTCAGTCGAGAGTCTGTGTTGAACCCGATGTTCCAACCCTTCTTGACAAAGGTGTAGAGAAGAAGTTTGATTTGCATTGGAATCGTCTCATTTATTATGCAAAACACCGACCCTGTTCACTGTTCAATATATCTGACATATCAGGCTGCAACCTCAAGTAAATTAACCCGCCCCCCTAGTTCCTTTCATATGAACGAAAGCATTTCCGCCAGAACGCCTGCGGTGTCTGGTGCTCTGTCTCTGGTAGGGCTAACCGGAGCTTAACTGTTTGGATTCATTTGCTGCAGCATTCTAGCTATTTCATGCTGTCGAGTCCCCATCGTTGTTTCATCTCTTTATTCTTTTGATTTTCTGTTCTCGGAGATGTTGCACTGATGGGCTAGAACTCCATCGGTTTTAACCAAGACACTCAAGGGCGAGTTATGGGGCCACCTAAAATCAATTAAAGTATCCACCCCACTCCAGTAAAACTTCTTATTGACCCCGTTCCAATGCGGTCCTTTTTGTGTTTTATTATTTTCACAATTAGTCCTTAAGATGTATGTATTGCCAGTGCCTTTTCATTTTGGATAGCTGTTTTGCCATACGAGGAGATAATTGTCCTTTCGTGACGTTTTCATTTTGGTGTTTTGAATGATAGGTGCGTGATATTTTATATAGATTCCTGATCATTGCCTACACTCTGTTTTTCAAACGTGATAACTCCTGATGGCTTGTCATAGAAGGCCTTTTTGGCCAATCTGTATGGGGCAATTGGGGTGGCTGGGTGAGGCAAAGGCGACGTGTACCTTGCGTCAATAGGGCGTCCAACTGATAGTGGCTTACAACTGGACGACAAGAACTGCTATTCTCGCGGCAGTTTCGGGTAGAGGGGTAATACTGTTATTTGTTCTGTTTCTGTTTTTTTTCCATTTTTACCCTTTCTCCCCTTTCCCTAACTTTCATCTCTCAACTATATCTTCTATCGCCTTGCTCCCTTTCTTTGGGGAGAGGACACACAATGACCAACACGGGTTGACGTGCCTTTAAACCCAAAACAATCAATATATGGGACAAATATCAGTAAAAGGAAGTAGAGAAAAAGGAGATGAAGACCCGATTAATTAGTGTGTGACAAGAGACACATAATAATTAAGAGCTAATGGTGAATAGAGGGACAAAGCTATCGAAGGCAGGCTGACCAACGAAATGGCAGAAAGTAAGTGCAGGTAACATCTTAAGATGCACATTTATAAGTAATACCGTAACTCTGAGAAAATGGAAGATAGAAAAATGTTTGAGGGGTGACTTTAAGTTACATTGAAGCTCGGGTACTATTTATTTTAGTCGTGCGACTTAACAGAAAATAAGGTACTCATTAATATTTCAATAGAGACCTTGTAGTGGCCAGTAACATTTACGTGATTAAAATATAATAATGTCGATGTTACTTGGGGAGCCTTCAGTACAAACCGGAAACTTTGGATAAAGATTTTTGAAATATACAATGTTTGAGTCAAGTCACCAGTTTAGAGAATCACTTGATATTTCACCCGCGGTGATGTATTTTCCCCTAAATATAAACCGGAAGGAACTGGCCATCAGTAACTTTACAAAAATAAATCTATTGATCCCTGTTATGATGCGTCTACGACTAGCCAGTAAAATAATCTATTTTATGTTTATTTTAATATGGATTTTTATCACGATCTGTGACACAACAGGTAAAACAGTCCATAGGAATCGGAGTCCCTTGTACATGCTCGGACTGAGACAGAGCCATTAAGTTTCACATGCGCGTGCAAAAATAACCGTCCTGCATACTGACGGAAAAGAAATTATTTCGAAAAGTACTAAAAATCATTTAGCTCCAAAATAGTGTAAAATTTACTTAATTTGTGGGGTCAAATTTCAATGGTCAAAATTTATGGTATCACCGGAGGTAGTTACGTCATATCATGAATTTTGGTGTCTTCAAGTATCGGCAAATATTTTGACTGATACAATAAATCAACATTCATTTGTAAGCGCAAGCTACACATAACTAAACTTAATCCAACTACATCATTCCAATGGGGGTGGGTGTAAACTCATATATTTTCAACCCCTTTTCCCCACCAGATTTGCTAAATAATCACGTGTCATATAGGTTAGGCTTCTATCTCAACGTAACGGCACAAATAAAGCGTGAGAATTTTGGGTGCATTAAATTTTCCGAAATCTGGTCTCAAATCCAGGACTACTACAGATAGAGCCGATTTTTGCCATAAATATTGCATGAGCGACCAACAATGGCTTGGACGACGCACAGTCTCCCCTCGAGTCTTTTCTGTTCATTCAAGGGGAATAGATACACCTGGCAGATTTTTCCGCCATTTTTCAAAGGGAGAGAACTTTCGGGACTTCCTGTTCTTTTTTTTTCTATAAGCACTGTCCACCTGAAAAGGGGGTCTACTCTTAAAGGAAAGAATTTGCTCCTGAGGAGCAAATTCTTTCCTTTAAGAGTTGACTTGCTCCTGTGGAGAAAATTCTTTCCTTTAAGAGTTGACCCCTATTGACATTAGAGATAAAAAATACTTTTGCAAGGGTTACTTCCCCTGAAAGTGTACCATTCCCCTTAAGAAATGAATGTAATTTATTTAACACTCTTTGACGTATGAACAACATCATTTCATGAGCCAATTAGAGTCTTACCTGTCTACAAAGACCACTCAAGGGAAAGAAGAAGTATGGTCTTTGTCCACAGGTGGTCTTTATTCAGAGGGTCAGATTTGCATCAACTGCTCTACCTCTTTACAGGACAATGATTACTTCAAAGCATTCATGCAGATATGTATACGATACTAATGATTTACTGATTAAATCCCCTAAAGGTAACATTATGTCAGGTTTTAATAATGAATCACTGAAACAATTAATTTGGCTCATTAAAGGATGTCTACAAACAATTAATTGCCCAATTAAAACTTTGGTCAGTGCTATTCAAAGCATAAAGTGGTCTTTGTTCAGGGTAAAAATATGCATTTGGGAAGGATTTTGACTGTCCTCTGGTCCTAGTGCACAGATGGTCTCTGTTGACAGGTGCATTATATAGTCTAATTGGATGGGAGGAATTTGAAGTGGTCTTTGTAGAGAGGTGGTCTTTGTTCACAGGTGGTCTTTAAGACAGGTTTGACTGTAAGTTGGTTCACTTAAACTTTGCTCGTTACTCGATGTTTTTTTTTTTTTTTTATTTGAGGTAACGTCCCCGTCAACACTGTAAAGGTCATTTTGGTGACATTGCTTCCAATTTTGTGGGACTTTTACCCGACATTGAGATGAAATGACATCTCAAACCCTGTCGCCCAATGAAACCAATAGGGTTAATTAGCACGGACGGTCCGCTTCGCACCGCGGTTCCTGGACGGGCTTAGACCCTCTGAGCGGTTTACCAGTACTAGTGTGCCGGCCGGATTCAGCTCTGCGTGGAAGCATCATGCAGCCCATATATTTCTTCAAGCCCTATGGGCGCGGGCTATCTCGATGTTGTATATACATCGATGAACGTTAAATAAATTCTCTGTATTCGATATATTTACATCATTTTCCATCTATTATGTGGTTTGAGAGCTAAAATTACAACAGTAATACAATTTTACGCAGTTTTCCTACTAACAGCGGAAGAGCGCCGTTGACGTCATGACGACGTCATTGTCCAATATTCAACCTTTTTACCCGTTTTCGAGTTTGGTGTGAATTTTGTGCGCACAAGTCCTCATAGGTTTGTTTTATTTGAGGTTAACGTCCCTGTCAACAATGTAAAGGTCATTTTGGAGATGTTGCTTCCAATTTTCTTGGACTTTTACCCGACATTGAGATGAAATGAAACCAATAGGATTTATAAGCATGGACGGGCCAACTCGCACGGCTTTGCCTGGGCAGGCTTAGATCCTCTAAGCTGTTTACCAGTGCTCGTGTGCGGTCGGTTTCAGCTGTGCGTGGAAGCATCATTTATTTCTTCAAGCCACGATAGGGGGTGGCCGCACATCTCCTCATACACCAATCAACTGGAAACATTGCAGGCTTGTTATGGTCTGTAGATGTGCATGTGATTTTGGCGCTGTCACAAATCTAATTTTTGTCACTTCTTTCAACTTTTGAACTCAGTCAGTTTTGGTAATCAATGCATGTTTAAGGGAAAGCATATAGTTGGGGGTGGGGGTTGGTAATCAATGCATGTTTAAGGGAAAGCATATAGTTGGGGGTGGAGGAGGGCATTGTGTTTTACAAACACTAGTGTTTGTTTTTCGCTCGTCCAGGACGGAACTATCGTTTGCGCCATTGTTAAATGATAAACGATGTCACCCAAATATGCTCATTCAACTGTAGCACAAACATGGTATAGGATATATGGCAAATTGGTCCATTTGCAAAAAGCATGAAAATGCACTCTGCCGAATCTTCTAGCGGACTCAGCAAATTTGACATTAATTGACAACACCCGAACTGTCCAGCCCTACCAACCTCCAGTGCGGTATTAATGCATCACCTCTAAGCATTAATATTCAACATATCTATTAACATAGATCACTGGGGACAGTGGAGACCCAGATCAGATGCAGCAAATCAGCGAAATCGCTGTTTGTTTTTTTTTTTGTTTTTTTTTTTTTTTTTTGTTTGTTTGTTTTTTTTCTTCAAGAAGAATGGATACACCTTCCGGGAAGGCAGCTCTTACAAAAGTATTTTAGGGGATCATCTCTTAAATGAAATAATTTTCTCCTCAGGAGCAAATTCATTTCTTTAAGCGTAGATCCCTTTTCCCGTGAGACAGCGTTTATAGAAAAGCGAACAGGAAGTCCCGAAAGTTGTCTCCCTGTGAAAAAAAATGATAGAAAATCTGCCGGGTGTTTCCATTCCCCTTAAGTACTGGTGTAAATTTCACGACGAACATAATAAACATTGTCAATAAAGGTTTACAATAGACCAAAAATAGTCATGACTGTGTAATTTGTGAAAAGTAATCCGATATTACCTACGCATTCGTGTTTAAAGGGGAATTGGAACACCTGGTGGGTTTTTCCCCATTTTTGAAAGGGAGACAACTTTCGGGACTTCCTGTTCGCTTTTCTATAAGCCCATTCCTCTGAAATAGGGGTCTACTCTTAAAGGAAAGAATTTGCTCCTCAGGAGCAAATTCTTTCCTTTAAGAGTTGATCCCTGTTGGCATGGGAGACAAAAATACTTTTGAAGGAGTTGCTTCCCCTGAAGGTGTATTCATTCTCCTTAATCTGTGGTTTCCCAAACCGAGCAAAAGTTTTAGGATTTTTTTTCAGCGTAAACCAACATTATTCAAAAAGATAAGAACGGAAAAAGGTACGCGATACAGAAACATATATGAGCGAGTTCAGTTGACGAACTAGGGTTAACTCTTCTGACGTCAAGACTCTACTCTTGTCAAATGTCAACAAAACCAAGTTGAGTTGACCCTCGAGTAAATCGAAAGACAACATGGCGGACGCAAATGGCATACTCGCACTATTCATTTTTCAGTCGACTGTACCAGTAAATAGCATGTTTTCATGTTGGATGTGATTTTCGCAACAATTGCATGTAAATGCAGAGCCAAAATTTCTATCAATTGGCATTTGCACAGGAGTTGAAATAAGCGAATTTTGGATTGCGATTACAATTTCAACCGTCCGCCATGTTTGTTATTGTTGTTATTCTTCCGCTGAGCTGAACTCGACTTAACTCTTCCTGCTCCGCGCGTTTTGGTGTAACTGTAGTTAACTCTAGTTAACTCTAGTAGGTCAACTGAACTCCCTCATTATATGATCTTTAACAGAATACTATTAAGTGATTAATGAAAATACTCATAGAATTTATAAGGATGAAAATTATATCCCAAAATATAGTGATAGTTTTGGTTAGTTTGTTCTGTTTGATTAGAGGTTTAACGTCCCCGTCAACCCTGTAAAGGTCATTTTGGAGACGTCGCTTCCAATTTTGAGGGACTTTTACCCGACATTGAGATGAAATGAAATCTCAAGCCATGTCGCCCAATGAAACCAATAGGGTTTATAAGCATGGCCGGTCTGACTCGCACCGCTTTGCCTGGGCAGGCTTAGGTGGTCTAAGCGGTTTACCAGTACTCGTGTGCGGTCGGACTCAGCTCTACGTGGAAACATTATGCAGCCCATTTATTTCTTCAAGCCTCAATGGGTGGGGGCCGACATGTATATGTGATTAATGAAAATACTCATAGAATTTACAAGGATCTTAAATTATACCCAAAACATAGATTGATAGTTTTGGTTAGAACCGCCACAGTGAGGCATCGACAGGCCATGTTTGGAGTGAAAAGAAATATACGAGATTTTCACATAAATTTCATTTCCCTGGAGCCTTGTCAGAGAATGAATATGTTATCATAAGGAGGAAGTATATGCTACATTGAACCAAAAGAAGGAAAGTAAGTCAATAATATAATGTTATTAATCAAGTAATTTCGTATTGGCCCAGGTACAGGTCCGAGGTCTGCTGCATTTGCCCGAGGCCGAAAGCCGAGGGCTTATGCAGCTGACTGAGGACCTGTAACTGAGTCAATACCAAATTACTTGATCAATTACAATTTTATTAATTGACACAATCACAAAATCATGATTATTGATTTTTTACTTCACTTGACCTCAGTTACTATTGGTTAACCTGGTGTTAATACGGATGACCTCAGATCAATACAGGAGAGTGAATTTATAATACAGAACAATCCTCAAGTTATATTAAATAGAGGATCTTACACGGGTGCTCATGTATTATTGAAATTATTAAACGAGTTGAGGAAATTGGCCGAGCATTTTATCCCTTTTCCTCAACGAGTTTGATAAATTCAATAATATAGTACTGAATTTATTCAACGAGTTGAGGAAAAGGGATAGAAAGCGAGGCTTTGCAGAGCATTTTATCCCCTTTCCTCAACGAGTTTGATAAATTCAATAATATAGTATTGAATTTATTAAACGAGTTGAGGAAATTAGATAAAATGCGAGGCTGTTCCGAGCATGTTATCCCTTTTCCTCAACGATTTTGATAAATATATGAATGTTCATGTATTATTACACATATTTAACTCTTTGATGAAAAAAAGGTTAAATGCGAGGCTTATGGTCTATAAAAAGGATAATATTTGAGTGTTCATGTATTGATATTTAAATTTCCAATGTAAAGTCTTATGTAAACCTACAGAAAACAATGTAGTTCATACTTCCATGAACGCAATGAGTCACGTTATTTTCAGTGACGTCAACTGACGTCAGTCTAAACCACGGTTCTCTACGGGCGTTGGTGACGTCAACGTTGTTCCGCTCTTTGTAAAAAAAAAAAAAAAAAAAAAACAGCGTGTAAATGTTTTTCAGCTTTAACAGTTTGCCCTATAAGCATTTTTTCGCCCAGTGATGAGGGGCAAAGAATGTAAATATAAAAAATCAATTTATTTTTTTCTGCTTTTCATGATAATATGAACGACAGCGGGTACATGATCACCTTCGGGGTTCATTTACTTTGCACAAGACCCACTGCGTTCATACTTTCATGAACATCAGAAAAATAAAATTCATTTCTTAATTACATATAATTTTTATTTAACTCTTCGATGAAAAGGGATAAATGCAAGGCGTATATTCTATTAAAAAAGATCATATATGAGTGTTCATGTATTATTACATTTATTTAATTCGTTGATGAAAAGGGATAAATGAGAGGCGTATGTTTTATAAAAAGAATCATATATGTGTGTTCTTGTATTATTAAATTTATTAAACTCGTTGAGGAAAAGGGATATCATTCGCCTCGCATTTTATCCCTTTTCCCCAAAGAGTTCTGCAGTTCATGAAAGTATGAATGCAGTGGGTTGCGTGCAAAGTAAAAGGGGTTCATGTAAACTTTGCTAGCGACTCGCTGTCGTTCATATTTTCTTGAAAAGCAGAAAAATAAGTTTATTTTTTACATTCGTTGCTCCTCATCACTAGGCAAAAATTGCTCATAGAGCAAACTTTCAAAGCTGAAAAACATTTACACTCTGTTTTCTACAAAGAGTGAAACAGCGTTGACGTCATCAACGCCCGTAGAGAACAATGGTTTAGACTCGAGTCACTGACAAAATTTCGTGACTCGATGCGTTCATGGAAGTATGAACTACATTGTTTTCTATAGGTTTACATTAGACTTCACAGTGGAAATGTAAATATTATTACATGACCTCTACTGCATGATTCTATCATAACATAAACGCATCTTGTTCACATTTTTTAAACAAACTCTCAATGTTCCACAATTCGAAAACCCGACGTCGTCATGGACGGCATACGTGTAATGTTACGGAGCGTATCTAATCCACTAATGGATTACAGAATTAAATGAGTTGCGTTATTTTGTTCTCAGACGTGACGTCATATGATAAAAAGGGAATGTAAGGACTATATTACCGAACTACTAACAGCTCCCGTGGTATATTGGTTATGATACTTGTCTCATAAACAAGGGATCGTGGGTTTGGGCCCCGGCTTCTCCAGACTTTCGGATGAGTCTTAAAACCCATTTCTCTATACGAGTTATTTCTAGCTGTCGAGTTCTCACAGTTATGGTTGTGTTCTCGGAGATGTTGCATGTAGCACTGATGAGTTGGGAAGCATCCATGCGGATCGATTTAAGCGCCCCCGACCCCCCCCCCCCCCACCCCACCCCAACCCAAAAAGTGAAATACGTTTTACTGACCGTTCCAATGCGGTTCTTCTGTCGCGGTTTATTTTTGTTATAGTTCGTTTTTAGATGTGTGGATCGCTTATCTTTTTGTTTTGGATGTTGATGTTTTCATTAGGGTCTGTTGTTTCATGTTTGTGTTTCTTTCCCTTTGATGTCTCTGATGGAAGCTGTAGGTTAATTGTATCGAATCCTGATCATTGCCTTCATTACTGTTTTGTCTTAACATGACTTGTATTTGCTATTTTTGCCTAACGTCTAACGTGTACCCACAAACTATTTTTTGAGCAGAAATAAGAACATTATTACAAAAGATTATGTTGTAATTATTTCAAACCTTACTCATCCTGCGTAACCTCAAGATTTCAAATAGAGGATCTTACAGGGGTGTTCATGTATTATTGAAATGTATTAACGACTTGAGGAGAGAGGTTAAAATGCGAGGTTCTGCCGAGCATTTTATCCTTTTTTGCTCAACGCGTTTAATAAACTTAATAATACATGAACCCAACTGTAAGATTCTATTTCTCATATGACATTTAAAATGCATTTTATTCACGATGTTTTAACAACATTCCGCCATTAATATACTCGACGTCGTTAAGGACATCGTACGTTTAACGTTACGAGGCGAATCTAACTAATTTGCATACTTAATGCAAATTGTGGATAACGGAATTTATTACATAGCGTTTTTACGTCCTCAGACGCGACGTCATATGATAACTGTGACTACGGGATACCCAGCTATCAAAGAAACATTTTTAGAATGCTTCAAAAACGTTTCAAAAAACGTTAAGAAACGTTTTTTGTGAACGTTTAAATAACGTTTATATGGAAAGTTTTTTTTTTTACTTCGCAAAACGTTTAAAAACGTTCATAAAACTTTTAAAAAATGTTATTTAAAGGCGTAAATATACATTTTAAAAACGTTTATAACAGAAGTTCTTAAAACGTTTTTGGGAACGTTTAAGTAACATCCATATGGAAGGTTTAATTTAACCTGATAAATAAACCAGGAAAATTTATTTAAAAAGCCTTTGTCTTAATATGTTTTTTGGCTTGCAGCGACGGCTGCAAGCCATTTAGATTGGAAAAGTGGTTCCGGTTTTAGACTTCTCTTTCTATGTTATTTTGGATCCTCAGGTGTTTTTTTAAAGCAAAAATCAGAGATACAGTCAGCTTTTTCCGGTGTTCTGGTTCCCTCACCCTATAGCTCAATAGGTTTCGCATATTTTAATAGAATACAGGGTACCAGTTTAGTGAGAGATGGTCTAGTGACATAGCTCTCGTTTATGTGCGAAAGTTTAACTAAACGCCGAAGCGAATTTATCCACTAGGCCACGGACTACACAGCACTACCGTCAATACAGTTTACCTGACCACATTCAAAAATCATCTGTGTAGCAGTCTACAATTCATTCGAAGGTCAAAATTCGATGGGTTTTTATGCCCCCGCCTATTCGGAGAATAGCGGAAGGGCATTAAGTTTTACCCCTGTCCGTCTGTTCGTCCGTCCGTCCGTCCGTTCCGACATCGTGTCCGGGCCATAACTCCTAAACCGTATGGAATATATTCATGAAACTTCACAGGTGCATTCATCACACTAGGACGATGTGTCATGAACAAGGAAGACAACTCTTGCATTTTTGGTTTTTGGATTATCTGCCCTTGACTTAGTACCATTTAGTAAACCGTGTCCGGGCCATAACTCCTAAACCGTAGGGAATATATTCATGAAACTTCACATGTGCATTCATCACACTGAGACGATGTGTCATGAACAAGGAAGACAACACTTGCATTTTTGGTTTTTGGATTATATGCCCTTGACTTAGTACCATATAGTAAACCGTGTCCGGGCCATAACTCCTAAACCGTACGGAATATATTCATGAAACTTCACAGGTGCATTCATCACACTGAGACGATGTGTCATGAACAAGGAAGACAACTATTGCGTTTATGGATTTTGGATTATCTGCCCTTGACTTAGTACCATATAGTAAACCGTGTCCGGGCCATAACACCTAAACCGTATGGAATATATCCATGAAACTTCACAGTTGCATTCATCACGCTGAGACGATGTGTCATGAACAAGAAAGACAAATCTTGCAACTTTGGTATTTGTATTATCTGCCCTTGACTTAGTACCATATAGTAAACCGTGTCCGGGCCATAAGTCCTAAACCGTATGGAATATATTCATGAAACTTCACAGGTGCATTCATCAAACTGAGAAGATGTGTCATGAACAAGGAAGACAATTTTTGAATTTTTGGTTTTTGGCTTATCTGCCCTTGACTTAGTACCATATAGTAAACCGTGTCCGGGCCATAACTCCTAAACCGTATGGAATATATCCATGAAACTTCACAGGTGCATTCATCACACTAAGACGATGTGTCATGAACAAGGAAGACAACTCTTGCATTTTTGGTTTTCGGATTATCTGCCCTTGACTTAGTACCATATAGTAAACCGTGTCCGGGCCATAACTCCTAAACCGTATGGAAATACTCATGAAACTTCACAGGTGCATTCATCACACTGAGGCGATGTGTCATGAACAAGGAAGACAACTCTTGCATTTTTGGTTTTCGGATTATCTGCCCTTGACTTAGTACCATATAGTAAACCGTGTCCGGGACATAACTCCTAAACCGAATGGAATATGTTCTTGAAACTTCACAGGTGCATTCATCCCACTGAGACGATGTGTCATGAACAAGAAAGACAACTCTTGCATTTTTCGGTTTTTGGATTATATGCCCTTGACTTAGTACCATATAGTAAACCGTGTCCGGGCCATAACTCCTAAACCGTACGGAATATATTCATGAAACTTCACAGGTGCATTCATCACACTAGGACGATGTGTCATGAACAAGGAAGACAACTCTTGCATTTTTGGTTTTTGGTTTATCTGCCCTTGACTTAGTACCATTTAGTAAACCGTGTCCGGGCCATAACTCCTAAACCGTAGGGAATATATTCATGAAACTTCACAGGTGCATTCATCACACTGAGACGATGTGTCATGAACAAGGAAGACAACACTTGCATTTTTGGTTTTTGGATTATATGCCCTTGACTTAGTACCATATAGTAAACCGTGTCCGGGCCATAACTCCTAAACCGTACGGAATATATTCATGAAACTTCACAGGTGCATTCATCACACTAGGACGATGTGTCATGAACAAGGAAGACAACTCTTGCATTTTTGGTTTTTGGATTATCTGCCCTTGACTTAGTACCATTTAGTAAACCGTGTCCGGGCCATAACTCCTAAACCGTAGGGAATATATTCATGAAACTTCACAGGTGCATTCATCACACTGAGACGATGTGTCATGAACAAGAAAGACAACTCTTGCATTTTTCGGTTTTTGGATTATATGCCCTTGACTTAGTACCATATAGTAAACCGTGTCCGGGCCATAACTCCTAAACCGTACGGAATATATTCATGAAACTTCACAGGTGCATTCATCACACTAGGACGATGCGTCATGAACAAGGAAGACAACTCTTGCATTTTTGGTTTTTGGATTATCTGCCCTTGACTTAGTACCATTTAGTAAACCGTGTCCGGGCCATAACTCATAAACCGTAGGGAATATATTCCTGAAACTTCACAGGTGCATTCATCACACTGAGACGATGTGTCATGAACAAGGAAGACAACACTTGCATTTTTGGTTTTTGGATTATCTGCCCTTCATGCATATATTTTATGATTGATTTGAAGTATATTTGTAATATTTTTTATGAATGGCATTTTGCGGGGGCATCCGGATCCTATGGACACTTTTTCTAGTGTTGAAATTTTATAGGGTAGATTCATGACGTCAGAAGTGTTAACTAGAGTAGGTCAACTGAACTGCTGCGTTTTTTTTTATCGTGTCCGATCAATATCTTTCTTATTCCTGGATTGATTTTAGAATTACTTGACAGTATTGTTTATCATCATGAGAGGATGTGTTGTGCTCAAAACCCAGGTTGGTTTCTAAAACCGAGTTATCATGTTCAAAATGATTCTTTGAGCTACGTTCTTTCATTTCCTTGTTCTTTATAGTTTTTATAACATCAACATTTTCTTACTCCTCTGATAGCGCTGCCGGGGCGCTAGTCAGTTTCACTGACAGCTCTAGTTATATTGAAGGTACTGCCACCAATAAATGAACAAAGTTTACGGCGTACTGACAGTCAAATGGGTCAGTTTTTATCAAGATTAAGATTCACCTTAAATAGCTTTATACTGTTTATTTCTTTTTAGACTTTCAGATAAAAACTGTTAACATTGGTAACATTGTTTACTTTGGTTGTCTCTTGTTTATAATATTTTTATACTTTGCTAATAAAAGATGTTAACATTTAATGTCTCTTCCTCCTTTGTCTTATACTCCCTTGTATGTATATTTTTGTCGTCACCTAACAATTACATGTTCACTGGCCACATGACATGAATGTATACTCAGTATGCATGGAGAAACCCTCCGTGGTCCAGTGATTAAGGTCGCTGACTTGTAATCACTTGAAGGTCATGGGTTCGAGCCCCGCTACCGACCATGATCGTTTATGTGAGAACATTTGGTAGTTTGTGTCGGAGGATCGGAGTCTAGTACTGGTACTTTCCAGGAACGATGGATAGGAAACTACTCGCCTGTATATGACTGAAAGATTGTTGACGGGCGTAAAACCTAGCAAAACAAACAGTATGTATGATGTGTTCTACCACATTATTGTCTCTCATAAATCTGTTAGGGACATTTATTTTGTTTTGTTTGTCCATTTCTACTTGCCAAATTGCATATCGTCCGTGCTCCATAAGTCCATTATTCCTCCTGTCTGTCTGTTAACAATGTCTTCTTCAAACTGCTATTCAGATACTACTGAGCAAATTTCAATAAAACAGGGTCATCACAATGACCCCTTACTATCATAGTTGGTCAAAAGTGAGAATGTGATCATTGGGTCACATGTCAATGCCTCAGTTACCTTAACATTGAAATATTTCTTCCAATAAATGTCAGGGTAGTGCCACATAGAAAATTGACACCTCATGGGTTTGTCCATTCCAATGTGTAGATAAACCATATATTGCCTTTGAGTACACTGCATCAAAAGTATATGTCCCATTAACAAGAACAGTGCAACTTGCTTCCTCACCAGTACTTTCATCTACATCAACTCGTACATCCATGTGGCGGCAATATGGCTACATTTACACCAGGAACAGTGCCCTTAAAACCAGGCAAGCCTTTCCTTTTAAAAGGAACCTTTATTATGACTAAATTATGTTGTTTTTGTTTTTCCTTTGAGATCATGTAGTGGTTATTTTCAATAACAGGATCTTGAAGTCCAGATGTAGTAGGCGGGTCTTAATAACTACTACTACTAATAATAATAATCGACCTTATTTATAGAGGGTAACACATTTAGTACTAGTACTAATCTTCCATGTGGCCCTCTTTTCCTGGGTAGGAACCAGTACTAAGCAATGTGGATAAAGTTTCTTGCTCAAGGAAACAACACATGGCGCTTGTGAGGATCAAAATACATGTATACACTCTCGGCTCATGAGCTTTGCTCTTGTGATAAAAAATCTTGATTCCTACCTTGGAAACCTTTCTCCCAACCCACCCACCCTTACGGAAAAGCTCTGGGACAGGTTCTATGTTTCTACTAGTTCGCCGTTCAGTCAACCCAATTGGCTACATGTTACTAGACACCTTTATTATGTCAGATGTTTACCATTACTGATATCATTATTCTCATTACTATTAGTATCTATTGAGTACTATTATTATTTGCTTTTCAAGAAAATATGAACGACAGTGAGTCGCTAGCAAAGTTTACATGAACCCCTTTTTCTTTGCACGCGACTTAACATTACGTGGGGCTCAACATTTCTATAGTGTAGATTGCATGGGAATTTGATATGGTGTTATAAACAGTAAAGAACATTCCACTATATGTCAAATCATATTAACCCTTGTTCTGCTGAATATTCATATATGCCACACCCACTACCGATTATCAACCAATCAGATTACTTGATGTAAATTATTGCAACAATTTCACAATCTGAATGGCAAACAATGTAGATCCTGATCAGATGGCTTCGTCAGAAGCCATCTGATCTGGATCTACATTGTTTCAAAGATAAGGCATATCCGGGATTAGCGGGACAAGGGTTAACTGATTAAAAACAGAGTCAAACAAGATCACTGACATTACTAAAACACGCCTATTCAAATATATTGAACACTTTTACCACCAAAAATTGAAAAATTCTGATATTTTTCATATTTCTGCTCATAACATAGATTGTGGGTTCTCATTAGAACCGCCTCGGCGAGGTGATTTTAACGAGTACCAACAATCTATGTTTTGAGCGAAAATAAGAAAAACAATGTATACCCCTATAAACCCCAGTTTTGTTAAAGTGGGGTTCAAGGGGGTTAAAATCATATAAGCGTGTCTCAGGCAAGAAGAAGTGGTTATTTCATGTAAAAATGTTATGGGTGTTCTGTAAAGTTGACAATTGTAAACCACATAGCATATATAGAGGATCTTACATGGGTGCTCATGTGTTATTGAATTTATTAAACGAGTTGAGGAAAAGGGGTAAAATGCGAGCCTTTGCCGAGCATTTTATCCTTTTTCCTCAACGAGCATTTTATCCCTTTATCTCAACTCGTTAAATAAATTCAATAATACATGAGCACGAATGCAAGATTATATTTATCATATGACATTTAAAACGCATTTTATTCACGATTGTTTACAAAAATGTCAACATTCCGCCATTAGTAAACGCGACGTTGTTAAGGACGTCGTACATATAACGTTACTGGACGTATCTACCTAATTTGCATATTTAATCCACTAGTGGATTATCGAAAATATTACACGGCGTTATTACACTCTCAGACGCGACGTCATATGATAAATTTCCTTTAACAGCGTGTAAATAAAATGATATCCATATTACTTTTTTATCTGAAGCCCTGTCTATCATTTTACCAAGTCCATGTAATTGACGGCCCTGTAGACCCTGTTTTATATAAAGAAAACTGGGTTTACTGGAGATAGGCTGTGGCCCCATTTTGCCTATCTCGATAAAAAGCCATCGATTCTTACCTGGAAAGTAGGATAGCTGATTTTTGCATACAAAATGCTTAAACTATTGGTAATTCAAAACCACAGTATGGACATCCGTTGCGGATTGAGAATTGGCATTAAAAATGCTTCTTTTGTATGGGAAGCCGTTTTGTTATTAGAATTGCTATAGTGCCTTCAACGTGTTGTAAATAACGCAAACAGGATTATAAATGGTCTTTGTTCTGCTTAATAATTACTTTTATATGTGCTGCCAAGAGGAGACGACAGTTTGTCATGAAAGTATTAAACATTTCGGCAGAAAAAAAAAAAAAAAAAAATAAGTAATACATATTATACCACCAGTTGAAATATTAACACCAACAACCCCGTTAAGCATACAACAGTTTAGCGAAATAATTGCCCCACGGTGAATAACACTATGTTCAACGGGCTCCGGACCCTTTAAAACTATGCCTGGTTATATCTTCTACCGTTTTGGGTGTTTTAAACTAGACTTGCAAAGTATTATGTTAACGTCATTTGAACAAGTCACTTATTCAATATTAGACAAAAATCACGAGTTATTTATTCGATTTTGGCATTAAAAACTACTTCGACTACTCTTCGAGTCATCATCAGGTGGTGATAGCAGATTTCTTGAAAAGAAAACTAAAGTTAAGGGATAAATTTTCATATTTTTCAGCATGCTGTTCTGCTGTAGCATGTAAGAAATAAACAATCTACAATAGATATCCCCACGATATTTTTTTTTACCCCCGCCATTTCGGAAAGGGCATATAGTGTTGCCCCTGTCCCCATCCGTTCGTCCGTTAGTTCGTCCGTCCGTGCATCCGAAACTTAAACGCAGGCAATAACTTTCTTATTTCTGGATGGCTTTTAAAAATAGTTTGTAGAAATGTTATTCATCATGAGACGATATGTCACGCGTAAAACCCAGGTCCGTACCTGTAAGGTCAAGGTCATACTTAGAGGTCAAAGGTGAAAAACGGGGCCCGAAACTTAAACGCAGTCAATAACTTTCTTATTTCTGAATAGGTTTAGAATTTACTTGGCAGAAATATTCATCATCATGTGACAATGTGTCACACACAAAACAAATGTCCATACCCCAAGGTAAAGGTCGTATGTAGAATCAAAAGTAAAAAGTAGGGTCCAAAACTTAAGCACGGTCAATAACTTTCGTATTTCTGGATAGATTTTGAAATTACTTAGCAGAAATATTCACCATCGTGAGACGATGTGTCGCGTGCAAAACCCAGGTCTGTACCTCCAAGGTCAAGGTCGTACTTAGAGTCAAATGTCAAGAAACAAAGGCCCAAAACTTAAACACAGTCAATAACTTTCTTATTTATGTATGGGTTTTGAATTACTTATCATGATTAGTGATGCATCATGCGCAAACCGCATGGTCATACCTCCAAAGTCAAGGTCATACTTAGAGGTGAAATGTCAAAAACCATTTCTGTGGTTTCTTGCTGTCGAGTCCTCACCGTTGTCTCACCTCCGTGGTTCTTTGATTTTTGTGTTCACGGAGATGTTGCACTGATGAGTTAGGAGGCCTTCATGCGGACTGAACAAATTATTTGTCTAAATCGCAGCGGAAGTAAGGGCGAGGATTGTGGCCACGTAAAATCGATTTAAGCCCCCCAGTGGAAATCTTCCACTGACCGTTCCAAGGCGGCTCTTCTGTGGCGATTTATTTATGTTGTTGTTTGTTACTTACTGTGTGTATCACTTGTGTCTTTTGGTTTTGGATGGCCATATGGCCATTTTGTGGGAAAGTAACTGTCCTTATGGCCTTCCTTTGTTTAGGTTTCCATTATGGTCTGGTCGCTTAATGTTTGTATTTCTTTCCCTTTGGTGTCTTTTATGGGTGGAGTAAGTTAATTGTATCAATTCCTGATCTTTGTTTTACTTCTACTTTTCTATGGATTAATACTAACATTAATATATTTTCAGACGGGGGCATTATTGTCCTATGAACTACCAGTTTTGTTTTATTTTATGTATTTATTTATTTTTTTTTTTTTTTTTTTTTTTTTCATTTAATTCTTATTATACTTTTTGTTCAGCTTTCATTTTTAAATAGGTTATTTGTTTTTGGTTGTTGCTTTTTTATATTTTGCCCTCCATGAGCATTTTTCCTTACGAAATGTTTGTAAAGCTTGTAAAAGCGTCAGCAATTTTCATGTACTTTTACATAAATGACGTTACAAATATACCCAACAATAAACTCAAATAAAACAGGTAAAAGTAATAAGGAATCAACCACTTCATAAAAAATATGAGTTTTATCAAAGAAAATTTGATCCTCTGAAAAAATACTTGTGATGGTGTAAGCAGCACCACATAAAATATATCACTTCGCATTTCTACATAATTTATATTGCACATATACACATCAGCAGTATAATAAATCTTAAGTATAAAGACTTATTTGATGGTTAATGAGGCAAAACATAAATATAGAAACGGAGGCAATGAGCAGGAATCGATACAATAAACCCACCACTACATATGTGAATACGACGACAAAATACCAAACACTTTTACAATTCATAAACAAAATTCTTGCATATTTTAAGCTGTGTTTCATACCAATGTATCAATAAATACATTTACACAGCATCGTTATAAAGATTACAAATGTTTCTTTGTTTCTTTATAGTTTGACGTTTATTTTAAATTCCCGTGTATACATCTGCTTTGATTTTAGCTTCATCTTAGTTGCTCAGTAAATGCAAAAAAAAAAAAACAAAAAAAAAACAAAAAAACATTAAACATAGACCCATTAGTATATTTACAGAACATCTCAAATCAAAATAGAAATAAAATATCTTTTTATACACTGCAATTTAAAGTAGAAGTAAAACAAAGATCAGGAATCGATACAATTAACTTACTCCACCCATCAAAGACACCAAAGGGAAAGAAACACCAACATTAAGCGACCAGACCATAATGGAAACCTAAACAAAGGAAAGCCATAAGGACAGTTACTTTCCCACAAAATGGCCATATGGCCATCCAAAATAAAAAAGACACAAGTGATAGACACAGTAAGTAACAAACAACGACATAAATAAACCGCCACAGAAGAACCGCCTTGGAACGGTCAGTGGAAAGATTTCCACTGGGGGGCTTAAATCGATTTTACGTGGCCACAATCCTCGCCCTTACTTCCGTCGCGATTTAGACAAATAATTTGTTCAGTCCGCATGAAGGCCTCCTAACTCATCAGTGCAACGTCTCCGTGAACACATAAAATCAAAGAACCACAGAGGTGAGACAACGGTGAGGACTCGACAGCAAGAAACCACTGAAATGCTTGAGCAAAAGAAAACCAACAGTTAGACTCCGATGGGCCCGACCAGAGACAGAGCATCAGGCACCAACCAACATTACCAAGAATTAGATCTCTCTAATTCTCAATAAGCCTTTACGTTAAAGTCATTGCCTTTTTATATACACTTGAATTAGTTATCTTAGTAGCTCAATAATTCCAAAAATATAATTCTATAACTATATTTACAAGAACCTCAGCTCAGACATGAAAGAAGTATTTTTTATAGTTTGCCTTTAATAGTCATTTCTCCTTGTATACGAATTCCTATTGACATGGGAAGCAAGAATACTTTTGAAGGAATTGCTCTTTGTAACTCAAACGATGCAAAGCTATACGTTTGTTGTAATAATATAGGCTTTTCGTCATCTTTACTATACACAGGAATCTGTTTAAGAGATACCAATAAATTTTAGATCTATTTGCAATCCTGGTCCGTAAAACATTGACTGTGAGTAAGTGAAACTATTAAATGAGTTATATTAAACAGTTTGTGTTAGAACTTCATTTTGAAAGGGATATTGGTTGCATCGATATTTTGATAGAAAGATATCTGATCCAATATCTATCTTCTGTCGAGGTTTATTTTTGTTATGTTTGTCTTTGGGTGTTTGTGTCGATCTTTTGTTTTACTTTGGATAGCCTATTGGCTATTTTGTGGGGAAAATAACTGTCCTTTTGGCTTTCCGCTACTGATGTTTCCATTAGGGTCTGTTGTTTCATGTTTGTGTTTCTTTCCCTTTGGTGTCTCTGATGGGAGCTGTGGGTTGATTGTGGCGATTCCTGATCATTGCCTCCACTTCTATTTAGCAACGTGGAAAACCGATTACAGAATTTTTGCATAACCATAGTATTGTTTTAAATGAATAGATACCTGAAACTAGTTGACATGAAGATTTAATGAAAACGAATTAAGTGAGTGATTGATTGAATGAGTGATTGAGTGAGTAATAAGTAAGTTCCTTAATCGTAATTCAATAATCTAACGCAGTTGTTTTTATTTAGAGTGGGTTGCTTGTTTGGTTAGATCAATCTTCCATGAGACCCTCCATAAATTATACAATATCAACAACTATCAACAAACAAAGTATGGTTATAAACAAATGAAACGTATGCATGAGAAAAATGACAGTATTAAATCATTTATGAATATAAAATAAATAGCAATTTTGTTAACATAGATCCCTGTGGGACTCCGCATTTTATAATACCTCTTTCTCTCGTTTTGTTGTTTACTGAATTTACATTTAAATTGGTAATTTGGTAAATAACTTACACTGCATAAACTTTTTCTATGTCAGTGGTTCTAATACGACTCTGAGTTCGGCTCTTTTCAATCGATTTCAATATTTAGCCAGTCGTGTCAAATGAAATGCCGCTTAAAGACTCTATTTTGCATGGGAATTAAAAACTTGTTTATAGCGTTGATGGACGGATGTGCCACTGTATACGAACGCAATTATAGGGCGGCCATTTAAAAGTTTACGGAATTGTTCACAAAAATAGGTTAACATGACCTATCAAAACGGCAGCCATATTGGGAAAAGAATCAGACCGCTTTTGGCGCTAATATGATCCTAGAACAATTATCAATTGTGTATGGGGAAATTATCTTGTTTAGTCGTCTAATATACAAATGAGACTAAAGAAAACTTTTACTTTTGGTCCTTTGAGATCAGCGTGAATATTCTGAGAAATCAGAAAGAAATTATTGGTTTAACTCATATTCTAGACAGTTTTTTAATTATTTGGACCCCATTTTGATTTATTTCAGTCTTTGAATCGACTGCCTATTCGAAATTCGCAAAATTGCAGTATATTTCCTATGGCTTTCTTTGCCGGATCATTACAGGGTCACTGATGAGGCTTTATCGGTTTCCTTCAAAAATTTATTTCAGTAAATGTAGAGATGAAATCGCTGCTTCCTTGAATGAATTCGGTAATCGATGGTGTAAGCGAGAGAATGTTGAGCATAAAACCCTTAAGGACTGGAAACTTAGCATTTTAAAACTAGTGAATAAACGCATTTCTTTCTCTTCTCAAAATACTAACTTATTACCTCCTAAGCCCAAGACGTCTTTACGTCATCTTAAACTAGGTATTCAAGAATTTCATAAGAATAAAAATCAAAAATGAGTTCCTTTAAGAGCAATGAAAACATTCATAAGAAAGAAGATGGGTCATACTACGTAGTTTCGGCTAATAAAGCCTCATCAGTGACCCTGTAATGATCCGGCAACGATAGCCAGAGGAAACATACTGTAAATTTGCGAATTTCAAACAGGCAGTCGATTCAAAGACTGAGATAAATCCAAATAGGGTCCAAATAATTAAATCCGGTCTAGAATTTGAGTCTAAACCAATAATTTATTTCTGATTTCTCAGAATATTCACGCTGATCTCAAAGGACCAAAAGTAAAATATAAACTGCACTATGGATGATGTACGGGGAGACGTTTTACTGCCGCCACACGGCACAACACCAGCTGCAGTGAAGGCAAATAAAAATCAAAAATGAGTTCCTTTAAGAGCAATGAAAACATTCATAAGAAAGAAGATGGGTCATACTACGTAGAAGTTTGTTTTGGCCCCTGCAGACAAGTCCGCTAACAACGTCGTCGTTGTGTGACGGCTCCACTATGTTAACACGCTTAAGCAGGAGCTTGGTGGGACTAAGGCCTATGAACTTCAGCCTTTAGCTGAAGAGAGAGCTATAGTAGATAAACATGTTTGTCATTCAGCCACCAAGTTTGCTGTGTGTGTTAACGAAGGCCAAGACAAGCTTCCTACGCTATACTGGTTACCAAATAAAAATCAAAAAGGAGTTCCTTTAAGAGCAATGAAAACATTCATAAGAAAGAAGATGGGTCATACTAAATAGTTTCGGCTAATAAAGCCTCATCAGTGACCCTGTATTGATCCGGCAAAGAAAGCCAGAGGAAACATACTGCAATTTTGCGAATTTCGAATAGGCAGTCGATACAAAGACTGATATAAATCAAAATGGGGTTCAAATAATTAAAAATATGTCTAGAATAGGAGTCTAAACCAATAATTTATTTCAGAATTCTCAGAATATTCACGCTGATCTCAAAGGACCAAAAGTAAAATATAAACTGCACTATGGTTGATGTACGGTGAATCGTTTTACGGCCGCCACACGGCACAACACCAGCTGCAGTGAAGGCAAATAAAAATCAAAAATGAGTTCCTTTAAGAGCAAGGAAAACATTCATAAGAAAGAAGATGGGTCATACTACGTAGTTTCGGCTAATAAAGCCGCATCAGTGACCCTGTATTGATCCGGCAAAGAAAGCCAGAGGAAAACTACTGCAATTTTGCGAATTTCGAATAGGCAGTCGATACAAAGACTGATATAAATCAAAATGGGGTTCAAATAATTAAAAGTCTGTCTAGAATAGGAGTCTAAACCAATAATTTACTTCAAAATTCTCAGAATATTCACGCTGAGGGTTTCCATTATGGTCTGGTCGCTTAATGTTTGTGTTTCTTTCCCTTTGGTGTCTTTGATGGGTGGAGTAAGTTAATTGTATCGATTCCTGATCTTTGTTTTACTTCTACTTTATTAGCCGAAACTACGTAGTATGACCCATCTTCTTTCTTATGAATGTTTTCATAGCTCTTAAAGGAACTAATTTTTTGATTTTTATTTAATGTTTTCTTGTTACGTAGACTACACAATTTAGATTGCAACAGGCTAAAACATATGTCATCAAAATGATAAAGGAATATGATTAATCAATAGAACGGACACAGTTCAACCCCTGAACGCTGTTTTGGTTTCAATATGTTAACGCATAATTGAGATGATATCGGATTTTTGAGACTCACACACTAATATTGCATTTACGGGCTACCATACTTTATTATTTATGACGACGTTATACAATCCAGAGAAGTTGTCCATACAGTGGTTTCATATGCAGCATAGATTCAACTTCAAATGTAAATCATCAAAAATTGTCCTACTTTCCAGGTAACCATTTTCGAAAAAATATCCTCTGGGCCCCTGCCTAAGAATTCATTATTTTTCTTATTTTTGATCGGAGACTTAAGTTGTGGGTATCGTTAGAACCAGCACCCACATCCTTTGTTTTAAGCAGTGGTGAGAAAACTTCTACGAATTTTCATAATGAAAATACTGTTTTTGATGTATAAAAATGTTCAACAAATGCACGCACCAATGTAGATTGAATGTTTCAAGAACGTTTTCACAACGTTTGGTTCAAACGAAAAAACTTTGATCAATTACTTTTGAATTAATAACAGAAATTCGGTCATAAAATTAATCAAATGCAGTGAATAAACTTGTCGTCACCTTCAGTATACCGAAAACATTGTCCTACAACAGATGTATGTTTACTTCATTAGTCGCGAAAACATGTGACTGTCACCAAATTCAAACAGTCGCGCATTACAGTTACATTATATTATTATCCGATGCAAATAAAATAAGAACCACATGCAATTAAATCATCAAATCAAAGTAACCTGGAGCAAAATGAGCCGGAAAAACACTAATTCGTTGCGGCGTTCGAATTTCTTTGTTCTTTTTTCCAAGAATATTGGCGGAATTTATATCAAACAATTCTGCAACATTTATAGAACGTTTTCACAACGTTAGAAAAAATTGGGGTTTTCTGTAACTATTTTATAACTTCCGCGGAAAGTATTTGTCAGGCTAAGGAATAAGCTTTAGGTTTTGTAGAAGGGAAGTATTTTTTATCTGATTGCCAAAACAGTCATCGCAGTTCAACACAGAAAAAAAAAACGTTAGCAAAACGTTTACAAAACGTCACGTTCTGCGTAACCATTTTGAAACCTATAAAAACGTTACGATAACGTTTTGTGTTTACTGGGTGCGGTTTCTTTAAAATATTCTTTATTTTTCCTGTTATTGTTTCCAGATGACGGGGACGTGTCTCCCGGTGTTCCTACTGATTTCTGCAACAGTAATGTTTGCCAGTGCACACCACTATGCCTCTGGTGTCGAGTGCCCTAAAAGCTGCACGTGTAAATCATCTACGGTTGAATGTAGGAGCATGATGCCAGAGGCTATTCCGAGAAACATGACACATTTAGATTGGTTGGAGGAACTTCATGGACGAAGACGATTCTGTAATTTAATCATATCAAACTTTCAATTGGAGATTGATTACAGTTTAAACAGAGTAATTTTGAAACATGACATTGACTGCCTCGGCCAGCTGGAAGCTGCGACTTTTCGATATGATGTTGGAGTCAGTTTCAATGATCAATTCTTTTCCGAGGAAAATAACTTAGCTTATGTAAATCTATACAGCGGGTTTTTCAATATGACGGATATACGCAATAAAATAGCTGTTGGGAAGCACCTTTCAAATTTTTTTAACCTAACTTTTTCTAACAACACGAAAAACTGGTACCCTCAAACATTCGATTTAAACCAACAATTTATAGATAGCCTGTCTTTGTGGCCACTCCAGTTCCTCGACATGAGTTTTTCTCGTCTCCATTTTAGTTTTTCCAGCATAAGTAACCTATGTACATCTTTAAAAACACTCCGCGTGCAAGACAGTTATATTACAGTTTTCGATGCGGAGGCAGAACACTGTGAATCACTGGAAGTAGTTGATATAAGCGGAACAAATCAATTTGAAGAATCCATAAAAAGAACACCGGGCTTCTCAGGCGTGCTTAGAAGAATACCTCTTGCATTTCATTTCGGTTTTCATTTTCCCAGAACTGTGATTGCGAATAGAATGATTACCAAATTTACGTACGAAAGGTCACTTTTTAACTTTAATGACTTTTTGCATTGTATAGTATATTTATCGCCAGGTTCGAGAACAAAAGAGTTGTTTTTTACACATAATTACTTGCCAAACTTTGAATTTATTTTTGACATTAGTTCGTTGTCGTACCTTGACTTATCACATAATAACATCGAATTTCTTGACAGAAATATCTTTAAACTGTTGCCTAGTTTAGAAAAACTGGATTTATCACACAACAGACTCGGTTCACTTCATCCGCATGAAACGAATTTGGCAGATGTTTTCAGTGATACTCCATTGCTTAGGTTTATTAATTTGACATCGAATGAGCTATTAACTCTTCCTGGAGATGTGTTTCTTTCAAATGTACATCTGACAGAGATTATTCTTACCAACAACATTCTCACACAGATTCACTTTGGCATAACGAATCTCAATAATTTGAAAACCATTAGCCTTCGACTGAATAACATAAAATGCTTAGATTCAGAGTCAAGGTATGCAATAGATGAATTGTATAAGAAACAATCAAAAGGAAGAGAATCCTTAAACAAAAAGGAGCAGTTTCGGGTTTTTCTGGATGGTAATCTATTTTCTTGTGATTGCTCTTCTATAGAATTTCTGCGATGGTTCGTTGAATCGCCAGTGTTTTCTGCCATTGAGCAAACACTCTTCTGTACGCTCGACGGAAAAATAATATCGCTAAACAAAAGTTCTGTCAATGCCGCTATTGATGACTGCAGGAAGCACTTGTATACATATATGCATGTTATGTTTGATATTCTGCCCTCAACGGTCACCGAGTATGCATATACTATCAAGGAGATGTTGTGGCAGACTAAATTTTCGAAAGACACTCTCACCTTTCTTCTCATAACCATTGCTTCAATTGGTTTTCTTATCCAACGGAAATTACGAGGGGAAAAGCTATTTCACCAAACGCTGAGGAAGAAGTTATCTCTGCTACACGTGGAAAACTCTGGTTCGAAGATTTCAGTTTTTCTGTCTTCTTGCAACACAGAGGCTCTCTCTGATGTGAATCGAAGACGAAACCCACTTTGGGTAAGTATATTGGATAGCAGTGAAATTCAATGACTCGAAAGTCTTTCGTACTAAGAAAATTTGGCCGAGACAGAGATTTATCAGTTGCCCCTTATATTAGTTGCATTGTAACACATTGACATGATAAAGATATGCTCTCTCAGGACAAGTGAGCTTTATCAGGTCAATGCGACTTTGCACTACTATGAACTCCATGAAGTGGACTGCTGGAAAAAATGGCAAAACTGCAAGAATGTTCAAGAAGGTTACCTAATGAATAGAATACCAGATTCGAGTCATTTGATATCAAGTTTATCAGGCTCGGCTTCAAGAACGCATGTAGAATCGTTGGGCAAGCCTCGCGATTCTACAAGCGTTCTCGAAGCCGTACCTAATAAACTTGATATCAAAATACATGAACCTGGTATTCTCTATATGACTAGCCACTGTGGTCATTCCTAGCCTGAGGTCAGGTTTATTTTTGTTATAGTGTGCGTTTATATGTGTGTATTGCTTATAACATTTTTATTATTTTGGATAGTCATTTGGCCATTTTGTGGGAAAGTGAATTTCGTTTTGGTTTTCCGCTTGTGATGTTTTCATTAGGGTTTATTTATTTCATGTTCGTGCTTCTTTCCCTTTGGTGCCTCTGATGGGAGGTGTTGGGTAGCTGCATCGATTCCTGATCATTGCCTTCACTTCTATTATCCAAAAAAACTAAGATATGTTGTGTGATCTAGTTAGAATTTCTTCCTTTCTTTCTACTGATACTGCGACGGTCACATTTGACCATTACCGCAGGTGTACATTACATACACTCCAGGTTTTGCAGGATGATTCAATGAAGGATGGAGCGTATTCGGGCACCGACATTTTATCGCCGCTGCCGGGGATCGAACCCGGGACCTCTAGCATCAGAGGCAAGTGCACTTACCACTGAGCTATCACGCTCAACGCGCTCCACATGCCTCATAATGCGTACACACAACATACATAAATTGTTTATTAAAGTAACCCAAGCTATTTTCCATCACGGCCCAGTTTTGTTTGTTTGATTTGGGGTTTTACGTCCCCGTCAACACTGTAAAGGTCATTTTGGAGACGTTGCTTCCAATTTTGTGGGACTTTTACCCGATATTGAGATGAAATGACATCTCAAGCCCTGTCGCCCAATGAAACCTATAGGGTTTATAAGCATGGACGGTCCGACTCGTGCACACCGCTATTCCAATCATTGCTAGTTTAACGAGCTTGTTAGTGGTGAAATTGTTAACCCTTCTCTTGCTGAATATTCATTTTAGCCACACCCATCTCTGACTTTGAAACAATCAGATTACTTGATGTAATTTATTCCTATAAATTCATAAACTGAATGTCAAACAGTGTATATCCTGATCAGATGGATTCTTCAGAAGCCATCTGATCTGGATCTACACTGTTTCCAAAGATATGTGTTGTCGTGAACAACATGATTACAGTTAGTTGTCCAGTAAGTTTAATATCCAATATAGTGTTATTTTTGGTACAAAAGGAGAGCAGCTATTGCACTTATCACATTTTTTTTTTCAGCAAAAGGTTAGTATATTTGCCATAGTAAATGAACAAAGTTTTAACGATACGTTAACTTACGACATCGTTAGTTTTTAATGACTGGCTTCAGGAAACACCTACTGCCTCAAAAACATCAGAACAATAGATAAAAAAAAATCACAGACTCAAAACAGAAAGCTCGATACGCACACCAATAACGCAGTGCTATTGGATAGTTTGACGTTCAACGGTTCAGTCAATAATATGCAGGTCATGCCGATCAGGTCCGTTCCCCTTGTCCGGCTTATACATCCGCAACTGACAAGAACTGTGTGCGTTCTGGCACAAGATACCGACAACTCTCCTTCTTGAATCAACGGAAGGGAGACAGTGACCGATATTTGTGTATGTAAGTAACCTACATCGAAACATTTTTCAGTTGGAGTTCATGCTGCTAAATATTGTACAACGAGAAGAGGCCTTGAGATTGATTAAAGACGAGGATGTCGACGAAGGTGCATCCAGGACAACCGTATTCTGTATGGTACCAACAACAATTTGTTTTACATCGGAGATATTGCAGAAATTAATGGAAACGTTTATAACAATATGGCCAGTTGCCCAGCACGGTGACCCAAAGCACGGATTGTGTGAAAAGAAAAATCTTTTTCGTTTAATGGTTTCTCTAGTGCAAGACTCGTTTCATGCTAAAATTGTAAGCTATGTAGACAACCCTCAGCCAGGTGCACTTGTTTGCCAGCCAGTTAGAGAAATACTTACACACAGCTTAAGGACAGTTCTTCTAGAATGTGGAATTGCAGATAAATTTAGAACATGTATTCAGTGCCCAAAGTTTTCTGCAGTCGATAGTGGTGGGTATCTAGACATCCACATGATAGACGTCCAGGATAAGATCACGTGTGATAAATGCCCAGGTGCCCATATACTTACTATACGAGACGTCCTCGGTTGCTGGATGGAAATGGTAATTCATTACTGTAATCTTCTTTTAAGAAGTATATCAGCTCTAGCAGTGATTTGTTTAGTAATAAATCACAGTTTGGGGGTCAGTTGTAAAGTAGATCAAATCACGAGCGCGTATTGCAACTGACCGACAAACTGTGATTTATTGCTCAACAATTCACGAACTAGAGCTAATCTGTATCGATTCTAACACACTGAAAATCGGCAATAATGTTGCTGTTTCCGTCAGATTCTCCCAATTTTTCGTCATTGTTAGAAGAATTCCCACCATAATAATTAACTTTAACACATGCGTTTCAGTCCTTACGTAACTTTTACGATGCGAAAAAATGACGTTTCTCTGTCTAAGAAATCTTCAAGTGACGTCACAAAACGGCGGCTTTTTTCGCCGAGCTCTTCTTCCTTGTGATTTATTGCGGAGTAAATCACAATTCCTTTCCGTTGCATATGTAGGCGCGCTGTGATAGAAACGTTAAAAATAAAAAGCTATCCTTCGAAACAACGAACACGTTACAGGCAGAGAGTTGGAACCCCAGTTTTAGACCTATCGTAAGCACTATTGTACTGTACTGAATAACGCTGCTTACGAATTCTTGCGTTCAAACTGGCAGTACTCCGGACCTACAGTACATAAATTGATCCAATTAAGACAATTAAGAAAAAAGGTCGTTTTAACGTTCCTTGAAATAGAAGTGAAGGCCGTGATGAAGAATGAATAAGATCGAGGCACGAGCAAACTAAATCAGGTTTATTTGTCTAAATCGCGACGGAAGTAAGGGCGAGGATTGTGGCCACGTAAAATCGATTTAAGCCCCTCATCGGAAATCTTCCACTGACCGTTCCAGGGCGGCTCTTCTGTGGCGATTTATTTATGTTGTTGTTTGTTACTTACTGTGTGTATCACTTGTGTCTTTTAATTTTGGATGGCCATATGGCCAATTTGTGGGAAAGTAACTGTCCTTATGGCCTTCCTTTGTTTAGGTTTCCATTTTGGTCTGGTCGCTTAATGTTTGTATTTCTTTCCCTTTGGTGTCTTTTATGGGTGGAGTAAGTTAATTGTATCAATTCCTGATCTTTGTTTTACTTCTACTTTCGATATCTGATCATTGCCTTCACTTCTATTTTACTCGTGACCCAGTGATGTTCATACTTCAAAACACGCTTAATTAATTGTCGAATGTGTGTCTCTGTGTGCGTGTTTCGAGTTTTACGTCCTACCAACAGCTAAGGTAGTATGGAGACGAGACATTGGACTCATCGGATAGTCTGTAGAAGCCATGAATCGAACCCACGATCCCCCTGGTTATTAGGCAAGTAGCTTAGCCATAACACCATGAAAGCTACTGTGTGTATTTCCGCTTCCTAAAACAATCTTTGGAGCTTAATTGCACACAGTGGTGAAAGATTATAAGAATCTTATATGGGTGTGAGGGGTGGATGGAAAAATCCGTCCCGAGGGACACTGTCCGGCATCACGAGGCTTGCCGAGTGATGCCGGACAGTGATCCCGAGGGGCGGATTTTTCTATCCACCCCTCACACCCATATAGGATTCTTTTTCTTGCATACCTTCCATTTCTATTCCGAATTTTTATTGCTGTTGTCACTTCGGTTAAAGACGTCCGCCATTTTGTGATGACACAACAGGAATGTTTAGTGACGTCACGCATGACAACGCTGTGCATGAGGTTGTAATCAACCAGTGCATATATCAAACACGCGATTGTATTCGATTTGAGGTCGGAACACCAGGGTCAGAACATAAATTTCTATCCCAGGGTAAAATCACGGATTTCCTTGTCTGGTGTGCAAGAAATATTGATCATGATACCTTTGGGCAGAGGGTCCTGACAACGGTTGGGTGTTGATGTTCGATACAAAATGCAAAACGATAGACTGCATGCACGGAAGTTAAACCAACCACGGTGGGTAATTATGCTTCCTTCTTTAATTGCTCGCCGATGGGCCAGGCCTCACTCGATGACGGCTCCGACCTAAAGCAAGTTGGTTGATGCCTGATGATCTGCCTCTGGTCCCGCACGGGTTGTCCGAAATATTGATTTTCGTTTGTTGGACTGTAACTCTCCTTTTGACTTTCCGCTATTGATGTTTCCATTAGGGTCTAGTTGTTTCATGTTTGTGTCTCTTCCCTTTGGTGTCTCTGGTGGGAGCTGTCGGTTAATTGTATCGATTCCTGATCATTGCCTTCACTTCTGTTTTACGTCAAAACTTCCAGCATCAGCATCAAATGTACCGCCTTTGGACCGCCAGAAATAATTACCGGGGAATAAATTTAACTGAGTAAAGATACGTCAGGATCTGACTGAATCAAAACCCAAAGCATATTCCAAACAACAAAGGGAAAAATGAACAAACGCATATTAACAAACACCAAGATCACAGACGACAATTCCAGTTAACAGTTCTTTCTCAAACAGATGGCAGCTCAGTAAAATAATCTGGAAACAGACATGTTAAAATGAAAACATTTAGAAAATAATAACAGGATCATCTTCCGCCGCGCTTTACACAATTAACTTGGCTATTCGGCTCAAGTCCAAGTCTCCTAGTCCAATGGCGCTGTTTTTGCAGACATGGGTTGACAGTCCCCGAATATTAGACAGTGGGAGGCGGTATGTGCTTACTGGTACCGAGTGTCGGTCATGGCTGAGTCAAGATTAAATAAGGGTATATTCCTATGGAGCAAGTCAAAAGCAAGTCGACACTGTAAAACCTGGTATTTCAATGTTAAGGCAATGCTTTGTAGACTAGGCCTAAACAGATACACCACTGGTTTATTTGAATGTAGCAAGAATGGTTTTCTGTCACAGGTAATACATTCGCTAGAGCAGAAGCATCTGGTTGAATGGTTAAATGTAGTCCAAAATAATGCTGGAAGATGGGGGCAGGGTGGAAATCAGCTTAGAACATACAGTTTGTTCAATAAGTTCTGAAGTTAGATCCTTTGGAAGCAAGGAATACACCAAATAAACGAAACTAGCAGACTCGGTTTTATTCAGTCTGTTCATGACCAGTACCGAAATGTGCAACACCGGCCACGCCCTCTAGCACCGGCTTAAGCAGAACTCTATTTTCAAAATGATACCAAATGAGCTCAATGATCCCAGAGGACCAGAAAATATCATCTGCACTATGATGATGTATGGGGAGACGTTGTACGGCCGCCACTCGGCACAACACCAGCTACAGTGAAAATAAATAAGTTCTGAAGTTAGCAGACTCGGTTTTATTCAGTCTGTTCATGACCAGCACTGAAATGTGCAACACCGGCCACGCCCTCTAGCACCGGCTTAAGCAGAACTCTATTTTCAAAATGATACCAAATGAGCTGAATGATCCCAAAGGACCAGAAAATATCATCTGCACTATGATGATGTTACGGCAGCCACAAACTGACTACCATGCTGAGCCATATTGCCAGTTGTTTCTGCCATTCAAACACAGACATGCATTGTCTAAATTCCGATGTGGGATAAGCTGTATGTTGGTGAAGCTGAAGTGGTCTCTTATAATTCTGTTTAACCCTTGTCCTGCTGAATATTCATATATGCCACACCCACTACCGATTATCAACCAATCAGATTACTTGATGCAAATTATTGCAACAAATTCACAATCTGAATGGCAAACAATGTAGATCCTGATCAGATGGCTTCGTCAGAAGCCATCTGATCTGGATCTACATTGTTTCAAAGATAAGGCATATCCGGGCTTAGCAGGACAAGGGTTAAGAATGGCATGGTACTGTTTTATTGTCTGTCAGTATTTTATGTATTTATATGTGTATTTTATGTACCATGATGAGACAGGAATAAACAAACAATAAACTGTATCAATAGGCCATCACGGGCAACAATGGAGCGTGATAGCTCAGTGGTTAGTGCACTTGCCTCAGATGCTAGAGGTCCCGGGTTCGATCCCCGACAGCGGCGATACAATTTCGGTGTCCGAACATGCTCCATTGGCATCATTTCATGGATGAATGTCATAACGTGCACCGTCCTTCGGATCGGAGCGTTAAATGGAGGTCCCCTGTGCAGGGAGAACCATCCCCTGAGCAGGTTAAAGAACCCTAACGTAATTACACGATTACTGTGTAGGCTTTCATCCTGAAAACCTGCGGTAATGGTCAAATGTGACTGACGCGGTATCAGTAGGAAGAAAGAAAAGAAAGAAAGAAAATTAAAACAATGAAAATTCTAATGCACTTACGTATGTAACGCGACGTCTGATTGGATAAAGTCAAAAATTTGCGACAGTATATTCTGTGATATACTGTCGGAAACCCTACGTCATCATGTAACGTCGCTTTTTATTGGCTGGCATTTGGTTTTACGCTGCTCACAGCGCTAGCCGTTTTCTGCAAAATAATACAGTTTTAACAAAACAACCGTAGAAGTGCATTAGAATGGGGATATCTGTATTGAAAATTGTCATTTGGGGAGGTAAATCGGTGGTTTTACGGTCGCAAATTCCGTTTTACGGCTCCGCTGACGCGTCGCCGTAAAATGAAATTTCCGGCCGTAAAACCACCGATTTACCTCCCCAAATGACAATTTTGAATACAGTTATCCCCCAATTTTGTGGTGGTGGCAGATTGGGAAATCGATAGGTAAAGCTCGAAACACACAGAAACACACATTCGACAATTTATTTGGCGTGTTTCGAAGTATAAACATCGCTGGGTCTAAGGCTGGCACAATTAATCGGATAATCGATTAATCGATCGATAAATTCCGCAAAATGATTATCACTACTGATTTATTTGTAATCGATTATTTGATAAGTACAATTTACTACCCAAAGTTGTGTCTAAAAAGCTGAATGAATGGCAAACAGTGCAGACCCTGATGAGACGCCGCGTTTTGCGGCGTCTCGTCTTGGTCTACACTGTTTGCTCAGGTCTGTCTGTTAAAGTACAATATATCGCAGTAGTCATGCTCAGACAGAAAGCCAGACAGGTAAAATTATGACCAAATCTCCAGTGATTACTAATCGATTATCGATCACAATGACGTGGCTGATAATCGATTATCTTTTCAGCTTCGATTAGCTGGGTCACGAGTAAAATGGAAGTGAGGGAAATGATCAGGGCGTAATCGAAACCCAATTTCTTACATACTTTTCAATGAATGATAGAGATTTATCAGTGAAATATAAATCGATATTTTCACTGTTTCAAACAGTGAAAATACAATTTTGTTATTTTTCACTGTTTGGGACTACTTTTTTCTTCTAATCTAACTCTAATTTCAATTTTATCTTTATCAGATAACTGAACAATACTGAAATGTGTTCTAATTGACGCATAGCCCGTTCATGTGTGACGGGGACGTTACTGACGTCATTTATGACGCTGACGTCACGTCTTTTGTCGCGCGACGTTAGACTTGCCAGCAACTTCTTTGGAAAACTACTCTCTCAATTATTTCATTAATCATTCATAATAATACCATCCCAGGCCATTTCTCAGGTGCAAACTTTCAGTTTACACCCAATAGTATACCCACTAAACACGATGGACACCACTAAATTGACGCGAAACGAACAGGAACAAAGATAATTTTCTCCGAATGTGAGCGACACCATTAAAGACGCTAAATATTGCCTTTTGAAGCATGTAAGAAACAGAAAATTTGATTTTTTTCAGTGCAAGATCAAATTTTATTTCACTCATGAACACCAAAACTGCTATTTTCACTCGTGGCTACGCCACTCGTGAAAATAACAGTTTTGGTGTTCATTCGATGAAATAAAATTCGATCTTCAACTGAAAAAATCAAATATCCTCTATTTACTTAGCTCGTGACTCGAAACCATATATGACAATGGAATCTTCCATCTTATAAATTTGGAGTTGTCCATTTTCAATTATAGGGGTGTCAGATTTGTTTTGTTTAATGTAAGTTGTACAAAAATGTATGTTCTTTGAGCAAACAGTGTAGACCCAGATCAGACGCCGCGTTATGCGGCGTCTGATCTGGGTCTACACTGTTTGCCAACGTCCCAAAAAGGGCCACTAGGCATATATGGGTTAATTAAAACATAAAACCTTCTATTCTTAATTGGATCAATTTATTTTGTTTTGTTTGATTTGGGGTTTAACGTCCCCGTCAACACTGTAAAGGTCATTTGGAGACGTTGCTTCCCATTTTGTGGGACTTTTACCCGACATTGGGATGAAATGACATCTCAAGCCCTGTCGCCCAATGAAACCAATGGGTTTATTAGCATGGACGGTCCACCTCGCACCGCGGTTCCTGGACAGGCTTAGATCCTCTAAGCGGTTCACCAGTACTAGTGTGCGGGCCGGATTTAGCTCTGCGTGGAAGCATCATGCAGCCCATATAGTTCTTCAAGCCCCTATGGGCTGGATCAATTTATGTATTGTAGGTCCGGAGTACTGCTAATTTGAACAACGATATATCTCAAACTGGGGTTCCAACTCTGTATCTGCAACGTGTTCGTTGTTTCGAAGGATATAGTTTTTGTTTTAACGTTTCTATCAATTTCCTGCCGTATTTTGGGGGACATTGCCAAGCAGAGCAGACCCTGATCAGACGCCACAAAACGCGACGTCTGATCTCGGTCTACACTGTTTGATAAAAGTACGTGCATTTTTGCAAAACATACCCCTAGTAAGACAAACCTGGCACCCCTATAATTGGAAGTGGACCACTCCAAACTTATTAGGTGGGAGATTCCATTGTCGTATTCGGGTTAAGAAAATTGCTAGTCTGTGTCGCAGATCCAGCAGGCACACGTTGCTTGGGCAACGTCAAATCAACATCGATGTACCGACGTAGATTTGACGTTGCATAAACGTCATGACGTCGCACCGACGTTGATGTGACGTCACAATTACGTCACGTGTCTGCTGGGAGCAGGCCAGTGTGTGTCTTATCTTGTTGCAAACCCAGAGCTTTTTTCTAAGTTGTTACTTTTCTGTTTTTGCAGCCTGAACAAGTGTCCGCTGGTGAGAATGACCCCATTACAGACGACCACCTCAATCATACCCGTCTTTGCAATGCTCTGGTAACTGTTTGTGCGGACGGCCTGAGGGAAATACTTCTCAGCCAAGTACCTCCTGGTTACCCTAACTTCTATTGGCTGTTATCTGCAAATGAAGCACGGTTAACTGGCATGAAACAATACAGAAAAGAACAAATCGATATTATGTTTCCCGATCCTAGCAAACGATTTACCGGCACTCTTGATCAGTTTGACCTTTCTTTGTTATACAGCTTAATACGAAATGTGAGCTCGGTAGCTGCTCCAGTTGGTACAGGATGGGGATTCCCCCCTAGTGATAACCCTAGGGACATCTCTCTCGGTGCAAGTACAGAACGCGTTCGATTGTTCCGAAATAAAATCGTAGGTCATTCTTTGGACAATAAATTGGAAGACCAGGCGACATTCGAAAAATACTGGGATGAAGTAAACCTAATAATAGATGATATTGAATCTGTGATTGGTAATAGAGGATACAAAAAGGCTTTAGAAAAGCGGAAAAAACAGGCTTTTACTCTGAAACAGGCGCGATTGTTGCAAAAGAAATTTAAAGGTAATACCATTGTTTTGTTATCTCATAAAGTGTCGATGCGGATCACCATTTCATTACTACTTCATGGTCCAGCATTTCAGTGGTTTCTTGCTGTCGAGTCCTCACCGTTGTTTCATCTCTGTGGTTGTTTGATTTTTCTCTGTTCACGGAGATGTTGCACCGATGTGTTGGGAAGCCTTCATGCGGACTGAACAAATTGTTTGTCTAAATCGCGACGGAGGTAAGGGTGAGGATTGTGGCCACGTAAAATCGATTTAAGCACCCCCCCCCCCCCCCCCCGGTGGAATTCATTTCACTGACCGTTCCATGGCGGTTCTTCTGTCACGCTTTATTTTTGTTATGGTTTGTCTTGGAGTGTTTGTATCGCTTATATTATTTTGTTTTGGATAACCAATTGGCCATTTTTGGGAAAGCAACTGTCCTTTTGGCTTTTCCATTAGGTTTGTTATTTCTTGTTTGTTTTTCTTTCCCTTTGGTGTCTCTGATGGAAGCTGTGGGTTAATTGTATCGATACCTGAACCTTCGCTGTTCGCATAGGCGATAAGTACCAAAATCACTTGACAGGGCCCATATAGTAAAATAGCGGAAAACTAGAAATGTGTCCAAAAGACATGGAGGCTCTCGGAGAAAATTCAAACGCAAAATGCTAACTCTATCTCGGACACGGCCTGGCGGGGAGGTGGGTTGTGGGCGCTTGTTGGTCATTTTGGTACCGATACTTGAACAAAAAAAAAAAAAAAAAAAAACGATGAGAAAGTTTTTTTGTTTTTTTTTTCAAGCTGGGCAGTGCGCAGCGCTGTCATCATTTAGGATTGGGAAAGTGGTATTTCAGTTGGAAAAGGGTGTGTTTTCACGAGTCGGCTTAAAACGCTATGATTAGGGTGTAAAATGAAATCTGGTGATCTTCGTATCGGGCCTTTTGTATACAGAATGACATAGTAGAATCTTTAATCACTACATCTTTGTTCATGCAACATAAAAGGTTTGTTGTGGCATTAGTCAATTGAAGCATTTCAACAAAGCGAGTTTTTTTTTGAAAGTCGGTGGAAAGGGTGCTACTTCTTACTACACAGTGAAAAGGGTCACTTTTTAAGAGAACACAGTGAAAAGGGTGACACTTTTAAGAGAACAGAGTGAAAAGGGTGACTTTTCAAGAAAACACAGTGAAAAGGGTGACTTTTAAGAGAACATAGTGAAAAGGGTGACTTTTTAGAGAACAAAGTTAAAAGGCTCACTTTTTAATAGAACACAGTGAAAAGGGTCACTTTTTAAGAGAACAGTGAAAAGGGTGACTTTTTAAGAGAACATAGTGAAAAAGGTGACTTTGTTAAAGAGAACACATGGAAAAGGGTGACTTTTTAAGAGAACACAGTAAAAAGGGTGACTTTTTAATGGAACACAGTGAAAAGGGTCACTTTTTAATAGAACACAGTGAAAATGGTGACTTTTAAGAGAACGTAGTGAAAAGGGTGACTTTTTAAGAGAACACAGTGAAAAGGGTCACTTTTTAATAGAACACAGTGAAAAGGGTCATTTTTTAAGAAAACACATTGAAAAGGGTGACTTTTAAAGAGAACACAGTAAAAAGGGTGACTTTTTAATAGAACACAGTGAAAAGGGTTACTTTTTAAGAGAACACAGTGAAAAGGGTCACTTTTTAAAAGAACACAGTGAAAAGGGTCACTTTTTAATAGAACACATTGAAAAGGGTCACTTTTAAAGAGAACACAGTAAAAAGGGTGACTTTTTAAGAGAACATAGTGAAAAGGGTCACTTTTTAATAGAACATAGTAAAAAGTGTGACTTTTTATGAGAACACAGTGAAAAGGGTCACTTTTTAAGAGAACATAGTGAAAAGGGTCACTTTCTAAGATAACACAGTGACTACACAGTGAAAAGATGACTTTTTAAGAGAATACAGTTAAAAGGGTGACTGAGAACACAGTGAAAAGGTTTTAGGGTGTCAATTTTTACTATTTAAAACACACTGTTTAGGGTATGTTTCGCAAGGCTTTGCTTAAGCATCAGTACCAAGTTGACCAGCAAGCCCCCACTCCCCGCCCCGAAAGGGTGAGTGGTGGTGGTGAGTGGGAAGCATGGACGCCGACAGAGACCGACAGACGGACAGCGGTAACACTATATACCTTTCAAACCATTCTTCGAATGACAGGGGCATAAAATCTACATAGGACAAGCCTTTGGGCGGCAGGGGTTGAGATTTCATTTCATTTCAATGTCGGGTAAAAGTCCCACATAATGGGAAGCAAAGTCTCCAAATGACCTTCACAGTGTTGACGGGGACGTTAAACCTGAGATCAAACAAACATAGGACAAGCCATGCCCATAAATGACAGCCATCTCATGGCACTACAAATAAATGCAATGGTTCAGCTATTACATCAAAGCACTGACAATACTGGTGGATTGATTGTCTTTACGTGTACACTGGGAATATAGTCCAGAACGGAGACTTTTAAGAAGCTGACCGTAAGCATCGAGCATTACATGGAAAGTCAAAATTTTTGATTTTCTTTATTTTTTGTACATAAGTAGCATTTCGCAAATGATGAAGATTGGTGAAAATTTTATTGGAATATGTCAAGTAGTTTTCGAGATATTGATACAAATGCTGTTGCCATGGCAACAACGTATTCACATAGATAAAACAGTATTTTTATATGATTTTCAACAACTAGCTATTGTTTCCACTTTCATAATATATACCAATTTACACACGATATCCATGAGGGTATATGTAATGAAGCGATTCATAATATATTGGGCTCGTGAACATGTTCACATATGTTACCATGGCAACAGAATTGAGGTGCTAGTCAAGCACATTGAATTTTTCTGGATTTTCTGTATTTTCGTCTGCATTTTATTCTCAGGGGCAACGACATTGGAAGATACGGACAGTGGCACTTAAATAACATGTCCTAGTATTAACGATTTTTCACGTGTTCTCGAAATGACGTAATGCCAAAATCTCATGACGCGTCACATTTATTGAAAATAAAATAACCAGAATGTAGTAATAGCAAAGACGGTCTTTAAATTTTGCGCAAAAATTGTCCTCCGGTTGACACTTCTTTGTTTACCGACCACCTCACGCATAAGAATAGTCAACAAGGGACTTAATCGGCGTAGGTAAAGTTTACCGGACAAATCCCGGACATTAGTGTTCACCGTTACAGTTCTCTCCCTTGGCATGAAACGCCGTATTGACACTATTTAAAAAACCTATTACGGCACGGTATCAAAAGGATTACACCTAAACTCTGCATATTTTGTATCTTTCAGATATGCGGTAACTTCTGGTGTTTTACATTTTCCGTGAAGCCGTTGCCCTTGAGAAGCATAACGGAATATATGACCACCAAATCACTGAAAACGAGTGTCATTTCATGCAAATAATCCCATGTACATGTCAGAAATCGATTAATACATTTGAAAAGATCGAATAAAAAAAATCTAAATTCAATTTTGAAATTATTAAAAACACTAACGTACCAGTATAAATGATATTTATTATATTTTCATAACAAAACATCCAAGAGGTATGATTTTTTAGCGAATGGAAACAAAATAGCCGTTTCCATGGAAACGGCGAAGAATCGGTACGAAAAAAAATATCAACGTAACACAGGGCACAAAGGTAACATTTCCACAAAGTTTCACTGGAATCTGTGATTTTCGCACTTTCCAAGTTTTCATTGACCAATGCTCGATGCTTACAGTCAGCTTCTCTTAAACTGTTTCGTTCAACCCTTAAATTCCAGTTGTTTTAGCAAAAAGTGTAGATCCTGATCAGACGCCACAAAACGCGGCGTCTGATCTGGGTCTAAACTGTTTGCCAAGACCAAACCAGTCAATGAGTGGGTTCGATGTAAGAACCGCGGTCACTAATCTGTGACTTAAGTAAGATCGAACTGTATTTTGTTAGAGGAAACTACGTAGGTTTAGTTTCCACGGTTCAACCAACGAGTATAGGTTGGTTCGAAACATGGTTGATAGGTTTGCAGTTTTCCCTAAAGCGCTGCAGAACACTATATAACCAGTAATGTCTTTCGTAGGCATTGATTGGTTGTTTTATCATATGACGTCACGTCTGAGAGTGCAATAACGCCATGTAAAAAATTCGATAATCCACTAGTGGATTAAATATGCAAATTAATTAGATACGCCCCGTAACGTTACATGTACGACGTCCTTAACGACGTCGCGTTTACTAATGGCTGAATATTGACATATTTGCTAAACAATCTAAATAAAATGCGTTTTAAATGTCATATGATAAATAGAATCTTGCATTCGTACTCATGTATTATTGAATTTATTAAACGAGTTGAGGCAAAGAGATAAAATGCTCGGCAAAGCCTCGCATTTTATCCCTTTTCCTCAACTCGTTTAATAAATTCAATAATACATGAACACTCATGTAAGATCCTCTATAAAATGGGCCCCGTCAAGTGATTTTGGTACTTATCGCCTATGCGAGCAGCGAAGGTTCAGGCGAGCCTGCGCATCCGCGCAGTCTCGCCAGAACCTGCGCTGCTCGCTCATACAAGCAGTGAATCAAGACGAACCTTCAGACAGAAAGCCATATCTCTGGCCCCTCTGAATGGCTGGGCATGCGCAGTTAAAATTTGTCATGACGGAATGCTCGAAGACACAAATTCGCTTGGCGGGGCTCAAATGATGTAGGGAGAGGTACTGATGTAGGGAGAGGTACAATAAATGTTACAGCAACCAAACTAAACTAAACTTGATCTGATCAAACTTCTTCTATATTCTGTAGATAACCCTCTTGGGCACATCGATAAATAGAGGATCTTATATGAGTATTCATGTTTTATTGAATTTATTAAACGAGTTGAGGAAAAGGGATAAAATGCGAGGCTTTGCCGAGCATTTTATCCCTTTTCCTCGACGAGTTTAATGAATTCAATAATACATGAGCACGAATGCAAGATTCTATTTATCTTATGACATTTAAAACGCATTTTATTCACGATTGTTTACAAAAATGTCAATTTTCCGCCGTTAGTAAACGCGACGCCGTTAAGGATGTCGCACATGTAACGTTACGGCGCGTATCTATCTTATTTGCATATTTAATCCACTAGTGGATTATCGAAAATATTACATGACGTTATTACACTCTCAGACGCGGCGTCATATGATAAAACGGATATTTTCTATAAATATTCCTACAAATCAGTGATATCAACGTGGACTTATTCGCCCTCGATAGCGCAGTGGTTATCGCGTTCGACTTATGATTGTGTTGTGAGGTTGTGCTTTCGAATCCGGCCACTGGTATCAAGATGTGTCCTTGGGCAAGACACGTAATGACACTGCCCCACTCCACCCAGGTGTAAATGGGTAGCAGTGGTGAGAAAGCCATTGCCTCTCTCTCGTCCGCGCGCGTGAAAGCACCCGGAATGAGTGTTCGAGAGCGATTCAATTAGCTTGATCGAACTAAAGTAAATAAGTATAAACTAAACTAACTTTTGTTCGATCTACAAACAATCAACCCCCAAAATGGACCCTTAAAAGTGACTTGGAACATGTGCACAAAGCGAAGACTCAGATCAGCGCGAGCGTACACGCAAGCTGATCAAAGCCTTCGCCGTGTGTTATTAAGATACATGTTGACCTCATTAATCCAAAGCTTTCTTTGTACATATCCAATGAATGAATTCACAAGTGGTACTGTGACGGTTTCAGTTTCCATCCAGACCATTATCAGACTGTGATCTTGATCTCGTCACGTCACAGGAGTTACATAGACTCCTTACCACTAGACTGGTTGCTATTGGTAAACAAAGGCCTGTAGATGTTGCTCATGCTGTACGCCCCTGGTCCCGATTAATGCCACATGAATACTGTCTGATCCCGGTGGCTTTTTTCACTTTTCTAAGTCTCTGGTTACCTCCCTGTCCACTACTTTTGCCCCCCCCCCCCCACCCCCACACCTCCTCCCCCCCCCCCCCCCAGTTAATGAGATGATTGGCCTACCGGCCTCAGTAGCTCAGTCGGATGCGCGTCTGACTGGTGATCTGGAGGACGCGGGTTCGACTCCCGCCGGGGTCGGCAACATTCTTTCGTGGAGATTGATCATGAAATCTTTTCTACGGTCATTCTCTCCCTTCCGCTGATTCAAGAAGGGCAGTTGTCAGTTTCTGCACTGTACTGGTTAACCGCTTACGTAGAAGCCTGCACAGGAAAGTGTTGTTAGGTAAACTGACCGGCTCAAAAATGACCTAAATAGTGTTGACTGGGCCGTAAAACGCCAATACAAACAAACACACAAACATGATTGGCCTTAGCGATATGATCTGTCACTGCACGATACACACGACTTACGGTATTGACGTCTTAGTCTTGTGTTGAATTTTCTGGCCCATCAGGCAAACACGCCTGTTTGATTTTGACCACCTTAAATCCCACTTTTGTACAGTAAAACTCGTAATGTCATCATGTTTTTCAGACCACGTATTAACAGTTGTAGAAGGGATGAACGAGAACCTAAGAAAACTGACAGCCTTTCTAGATAACACCTGCTGATCAACAGTCACACGAAAGAAAAGAAAGAAAACTGACAACCTTTCTAGATAACACCTGCTGATCAACAGCCACACGAAACAAATGAAAGAAAACTGACAACATTTCTAGATAACACCTGCTGATCAACAGCCACACGAAAGAAAAGAAAGAAAACTGACAACCTTTCTAGATAACACCTGCTGATCAACAGCCACACGAAAGAAAAGAAAGAAAACTGACAACCTTTCTAGATAACACCTGCTGATCAACAGCCACACGAAACAAAAGAAAGAAAACTGACAACATTTCTAGATAACACCTGCTGATCAACAGCCACACGAAAGAAAAGAAAGAAAACTGACAACCTTTCTAGATAACACATGCTGATCAACAGCCACACGAAAGAAAAGAAAGAAAACTAACAACCTTTCTAGATAACACCTGCTGATCAACAGGCACACGAAAGAAAAGAAAGAAAACTGACAACCTTCTTAGATAACACCTGCTGATCAACAGCCACCCAAAGGAAAAGAAAGAAAACTGACCTTTCTAGATAACACCTGCTGATCAACAGCCACCCGAAAGAAAAGAAAGAAAACTGACATCAATCTAGATAACACCTGCTGATCAACAGCCACTCGAAAGAAAAGAAAGAAAACTGACAACTTTCGTAGATAACACCTGCTGATCAACAGCCACCCGAAAAACACTCTGGGAGGAGTATATATACAGTCAATCTTCGATAACTCGAACACCTTTGGGGTCATGAAAATTTGTTCGAAATAGTAGTTCGAATTACTGAGATTTCATCATAGTTTTAGAAGCCTCCTTGGTGTAGTGGTTACGCTACTCGCCTTGCAAACCAGGGATCGCAGGATCGATCCCGGGCTTCTCCAGACTTTCGGATGAGTTTTTAAACAGAGGTCCCGTCTCCGTATGATCTTAGCTGTTGGTGGGACGTAAAACTCAAACACTCACTCACTTTACCATCGTTTCCGGTCATGAAGCATAATATAGATCACTTTAATATCATACCAATCTTCTATAGCATAAAGGTATGTTGTGTTTACTCATAAGAATCGCCTCATCATTGAGGCGATTCTAATGAGTACACACAACATACCTCTGACCGATCAAATCAGGGAAACCTTCCAAAATATCCAAATATATTTATGGGTATCTGGCGGTATTGGAAGAATTCTCCAGAGTCTCCAGAAGTCGTTCGAATTAGCCATGGTGAACGAACGATCCATGTCCGAGTTTTCGAAGATTTGTTGTATCGTGTTCACCAACAGGAGACGTTATGCCCACTTTTATAATAATATTAATAATTATTTTCATTATCATCATAAGGAGAGTATCTTACACGAGTGGTCATTTCATATGCATTTTATGAAACGAGCCTTCGGCCACGAGTGTAAGATTCAGTTTATCATAAGAACTCATTGAACTGGATTTCGTCGCTTTTGAAATCGATAATGTTTCCACAAAATGCTTGGTTGACATGGACTTCGTCATGACGTTACTTAATCCTTTTTGTACCAAGTGGAATCTTTTTTTTTTTTTTTTGGGGGGGGGGGGGGGGGGTTTGGTTTTACGGCCCTTTCAAGATTATTTCACTCATATCGAACCGATCGTTAATCAGAGGTGGGCGAAAACCGGAGTACCCGGAGAAAAACCACCTGACCTTCCGTTGCAGAACTTTGCGTCTCACATGTGACCAGAGCGAGGCTCGAACCACAGCGGTGAGAGACCTAATGATTAAGAGTCAGCGCTCTTAACCACTAGGCCACGGAGGTTCGTCCAACTGCAATCTTACTTCTTATATATACCAGGAGTCCATTTCAAAGTTTAGGGGTGTCTGGCTGTGCTTTCTACAAAATTTAGTAGGAAAATGGCTGAACTTTTTGCAAACAGTGTAGGCCCTGATCAGACGCCGCGTTCTGCGGCGTCTGATCTTGGTCTGCACTGTTTGCCAACTATCCGTTTTGGGATTTCTGGTACTAAGTGTTAACGCAATAATTTAGTCCATATTTACTCTAGTAGGTTTATTGGTTCGCTTGGTAGAAGTTAAACTGATGTAACGTCATAAGGTCGTTACCATGGTATTGATGACGTCATAGTTAAGATAGTGTAGAGTACCTTCCCCTGGATAATGTGCTTACAATTAACATTAATTATATTTTCTTTCTCTTTTCATAGTTTAAAATAATCTTTTCTGCTAAGGAATTTTAAACCACGAAAAGGTATATAAAAAAAAAAACATTATATTGAATTTTGACAACTATCTAATATTGAAGATATTAAAATGCCAAAATAAATTATTATCCAGAGGAATAATTTAAATAGTTCCTATGAAGTTGCTATACATGTCTGTAGAAAGTTAATGGTTATAAATATCAGCCAACATGTTGCCTGACTGCAATACTTTAAGTAACAGAAAACCAGATGCCCCTTGCTTTGTCATCACATTAGCAAGTTGTAATTGTCCTGGTATCCACTGTATTAGATTAATGTCTTGTAACTTTAGCGATTCTTGAATTGCCTCATCATCAACCCTCAGGTGCTTGTCCTCAACCATTCGTGTTGAAAAGAGTGCTTCAATGACACTTTTATTATCCACGTAAGCTTCGATTCTGATAGTCTTGTGTTCATATCCCAAGATATCCTCTAACATCTGACGGTAATAGAAACTAGCTTCAAGACCTTCTTCTAAACCGAGCATCTCTGCAGCTAAAGTTGAACGTACTACTCTTTTTATCTTCTTCGCATTCCATGCTATTGGACAACATTGGCCACTACTATCCATTTGCCAAATGATATATGCCCCTGTACTTCCGGTCCCTTCATTTATATTCCCAAGAGATGCATCTGTGAAAACCACCACTTTTAATTCTTTTGTTTTGTCCAGACTTGGGAATGTCATGAATGACTGGATATCCTTTGTGTGGCTGATTTTCTTTATCGCTCGAACAAGATCTCCTACATTAGCTTGTTTCAGTTTTGTGCTCATGACTATCATTTCATGTGCCATGTCTGGTCTAGAGCCCTGGACAGCCCAGTTTAACTGCCCTATCAGTTGTCTAAACAGTGTTTGCTCCTTCTCACTTAAAAATCATTTTTTTGCGAGGCTCGCCCTGGATCTAGAGAGACATTCTTCATGTTATTAACATAGTCAGAGTGATCTAAAACTATTGAATCTGGAAGCTGCTCTATCTGAAAACCTATGTATTTGAATTTTTTCTCTTCTACTTTGCCAGCAGAAAATCTTGCTCTTAATTTTTCCACCAATTGGTCAAATCGTAGGTCTCCTGCATGCAGGAAATCATCTACATGACAACAAATCATTCCTTTCAGTTTCTTTTGCTCTTGAAAGTAGAAAACTGCTGGGTCCAGTCTGCACTGAATGAAGCCTAGTTTCAGTAACTCTTCTTGTACACTGTCATAGAACTGTCTTGCTCCATCTTTCAACCCATATAGGCCATGTTTTAGCTTCCAAATTTTATGTTTTGGTGTGCCCCTTTCTTTGGGTGGTTTGACAAATATCTCTCTATCTAATTCCTTACCTTGCAGGAATGCAGATTTGATATCTGTTGTTTTCACTGTTCATTGTTCTAGTCCTGCAATTGATAGAAAAATCCCCATTGCACCCTTACCAAATGTTGGACTGTCCCTTGGAATTTCTAGATCTTTCTCTTCAAACCCTCTGACGACTAACCTGGCTTTGGTTTTCCCCTCTTTACTTGCAATAACCCATCTTGTTGATAAGGTTCTTTGTCCTTGTTCTGCCACTTCTTCATATGTATTAAATTGAGCCAACTAATCAAGCTCATTTTTCTTGGCCATGGTAATGTCTTTCTCTTCTGACTCCACTTTACCAGAAGCACATGTTATATTTATTTCAGTATCAGGAATCTTCTCCCACTCTACAACACTTAGGTCAACGCTTCTTTCCTTATTGTTACCATCCCTTATATTATACCATGTCTTATATTTTCCTGTGGATTTCCCTGCTCGACTTATGATTGTGCCAGTCACCCATTCATCATTTACTTTGTATTTGATAATATCATAAGCTTTGACATGCCTTGGATTAATTCTGCCTCTTTCAATTCTTTCATCCTGATCTTGAATTGCCTCTGGATTGTCAGGTGGAGTCGGCACTGTTTCAGAAACACTTGTCTCTGTGTTACTTTACATCTTAATTTTATCAGCCTCATTATGTTGATCTGAGCTGTTACAGTCAAGGCCTTCCACCTCTGCTTTGATCTGACTAGCATATGTTTTGGTAAGTCTATTTGGAGATACCCTGACAAATATTCCACCATGCCTAATAAATACTACCTTTCCGTCTTGGAAAATGGCATTAGCGGGTCCCAACCATCTGTCTTTTCCCTCGCGCTTGTAAAAAACAGTGTCTCCATTCTCAAAAATTTGTTCTGCTGCTCGTACTTTAGTAAGCAATGCTCTCCTTAATCTTTCATCAGCTTCAGTCTGTATATAGGCCTTACGTGCATCATGCAACACATTTAAATGCTTTGCAAATGCCTCATTCTGTGTGGTTCCTTCGAGTGCTGGGAGCTTGTCTGTCATTAGACCTGGCAGATTTGGATTATGTCCAAAAACTAGCTGATGACTGCTAAACCCATTCCACATTGATAACGAATTACGTGCCATATTTGCCCAACACAGCAATGTTTGCTCGTCCATTTTTCCATTTTCTTCTTTCAGCTTTAATAACATCGTGTCAGTTACAGCATGGACACGCTCACATAGTCCATTCTGAAATGGGCTTTCAGCTGCGGTGGTGATGACTCTAACATTCAGGATCGACATCACTTCTCGCATTTCATCAGAGCTGAACTCACCTCCATTGTCGGTCAGTATTGCCTCCATTACACCAAAGACTGCAATCCATCCTTGCATCAAGGCATTTATGACATCACTTGACCTTTTCCTTGTAATGAAAATAGACACTGTATATCTGGACCACATGTCTATAATGTGAAGTATCCACTGTCCATTCAGCTGTTTCAGATCCATGGCTACCTTTTCATTGAACCTTGATGCCATAGGTAAACCGACTGCTGGACGTGGTGGTGTTTTCATGTATCGTTTACATAAATTACATGTCTTACCTATGTCTTCAAGCATTCCCTGAAAGTCCTCTTCCCATTGCCCTGCATCCTGCATTAGAGCCTTCAGCTTTTTAAGTGGTGGGTGTGCAAATTGTCTATGCAACTTGAGCAATGTATCATATCTCTCATGACTTTTCATCTCTCCTAGTTTTACTGAAAACACTTCTTCAGCTAGTATCTTTTCTGCCCTGTCTATGGGGATGCAGTAATGCCCGGATGTGGTTAGATTCAAAGCAACATCTTTTCCAAAAATCATTGCAGTGTCACTTTCCAAATCCATCTTTACCCCTGCTGTTTTCATAGCTCGTCGTGATAATAGCAGAGGTATATCGGAGTCTACAACATCAGTTCTAATGAAAGTAGAAGTAAAACAAAGATCAGGAATTGATACAATTAACTTACTCCATCCATAAAAGACACCAAAGGGAAAGAAATACAAACATTAAGCGACCAGACCATAAAGGAAACCTAAACAAAAGAAGGCCATATGGACAGTTACTTTCCCACAAAATGGCCATATGGCCATCCAAAATTAATTTCAAAACCTCTTTCCCAATCACTGCTGGAAGCTTGAACTCTCCCTTTGATCTCAGCCTTTCTCCACCTCCAAACTTAAATGTTCGCTTTCCAACAGTCTGTTTAATTCTCTCTTTATCAATCTGATTCAAAGAACTGATATAATTCTGAAGCCAGTTCTCTCCACATACTGTGCTACTACAGGCACTGTCTAACACAGCACAATTCTGAGCATCAATGCCCAGTTGTGCAATGTCCCCTTGATTATATCCCGTGAAAGCACGACATTTTCATCCTCTTCCACATTTGCCAGTCTCTTTTGAATGCTGCCTTTAGGTGCATTGTCCCAGCTATGTGGACATTCAACAATAAAATGTCTATAAGAGCCACAACATCGACATGTAAGTGTCTTACCGTCTGGGCCTAATGGATTCATTTCCCTGAGCTGTCCATGGTCTGCTTGTCTGCCACGACCGAAACCTCCTCGTCCTGGTTTACCCGCCTTTCTTCCACGATTCTGCTTGATGTATCCTGCTGCCAACAACGCTTCTTCATTGTCAGCTAAAAATGATGGTTCAAGTTTTATTCCAGAGCCTGAACCAGGACTTGAACTTCCTTCTGATAAATCAGCCTTGAACTTTTTAAGTGATTTCTTAGCTTCCTCATATAATGTTACCTTATTAGAATAATCCTTACCAGTCAAAACCAACAACTTTTCTTCCTTACTAATGTTTGCCTTTCTCAAAAGTTTAAACGCCAAAATTTCTGATGGTAAAGACATTTTCAGTTTTTCAATCTTCCTGTATCTTGTGTCAAAAGATGCTATGTACTCAGTTATAGACATACTGTTTATTCTTTGAAAATCTTCAAATTCTTCAAATTTCTCAAGACTGTCTGCTAGGTCATCCTTTTTCAGATGTTCATCCAAAAATGTAATCAATGTATCCAATCCATCTTCCGTCTTCAAGTCTTCAATACTGATTTGCTCAAAAACCTTCTCTCTGATCTGTGTCTTTACATTCTCTGGAAGCGATAAGGTTATAGCCACTCCTTGCTTTTCCTTTCTAAGCTCTGTCACCTCTCTCCAAGCAAGTAACTCCTGCCTGTACAGCTCATAAGGTTTTGACCTTAAACTAGGTGGATCTATCCTGGTTGCCATTTTCAGGAATTAATGTCACTTCTCGGTCTTGACCAGCTCTCCTCGGATTGCTGTCCACTTCTGTGTATGTAAATTAAATTGCTCTGCTACCACTTGTTAACGCAATAAATTAGTCCATATTTACTTTAGTAGGTTTATCGGTTACCCTGGTAGAAGTTAAACTGATGTAACGTCATAACGTCGTTACCATGGTGTTGATGACGTCATAGTTAAGATAGTGTAGAGTAGCTTCCCCTGGATAATGTGCTTATAATTAACACTAAGGGGGTTAATCCAGCCGAAGTGTTATTACACGTGTTGTCATAAGATTTTTGTTACACGATGTTATCCACTGCTTATCAACGGTTATATTAATTATAATTATCATCATCGTCATCATTATCATCATCGTTTATTTGACCTAATAACAATACTACTACTTCTACTAATTATTATTACTATTATTCATTCCTTTCGTTTGGCCTTCTTTCATAGTATTAGTAGTAGTAGTTGTACTAGTAATAGTAGTAGTGGTGGTGGTGTCATAAGCATAGACACTGTGTCCAATTACAGCCGAACCTGAGTGGCTCGAACGCCTTTTGGACAGGAAAATTTGTTCAGGACAGGGGTAGTTCGATCCGACCTGGGTTGATGATGTTAGAGTCAGGTCAGGAGGCATAATATGGACATCTCTTCAATTTTGTTCAGTATAAATGTGTGTTGTGTGTGTACTCATTAGAATAACCTCATCGAGGCAATTTTAAGGAGTAAACACAACTACATTTTCCAGATCAAATGACCTAACCCTTATCCAGCTGTTCACGACAACACCTTCCTTTGCAAACAGTGTAGATTCAGATCAGATGGCTTCTGAAGATATCTGATCAGGAACTACACTGTTTTATATTCAGTTTTTGGATTTGTAGGACTAAATTACATCAAGTAATCTGGTTGGTTCAAAGTCAAAAAGGGGTGTGGCTAAATTAATTATTCAGCAGGATAAGGGTTAAGAAAGTTATGCCTAAACTTTTTATATCTGAAGTTAGGAGATATTTTCCTAGGGACTCAAGAACGAGCTCGGAACAGCCGTGGTAAACGAGCCATCGAGGTTCGAGCCATTGAAGTCTCACTGTATATCTTAAAGTTTGTTTGTTTGATTTGATGTTTAACGTCCCCGTCAACACTGTAAAGGTCATTTTGGAGACCTTGCTTCCAATTTTGTGGGACTTCTACCCGACATTAAGATGAAATGACATCTCAAGCCCTGTCGCCCGATGAAACAAATAGGGTTTATTAGCATGGACGGTCCGCCTTGCACCGCGGTTCCTGGACAGGCTTAGATCCTCTAAGCGGTTTACCAGTACTAGTGTGCGGGCCGGATTCAGCTCTGCGTGGAAGCATCATGCAGCCCATATATTTCTTCAAGCCCCTATGGGCGGGGGCTTTTATATATCTTAGGGATAAAGATAAAAGTCAAAGACTTATATGACGCTGTTTCCCGGTGAAGGTCTGATCTAAACATTAGACAAGCAATGATTTCGTTAAATGCTTTGACCATATTAAATTACCCCACCCCCAATAAAAATGGCTAAAAAAGCATTAAGATATTGTTTAAATGACAAGAACAAGGATTATACCTTTATTATTGCACATACTTTTGCTTCCTTAATGTGATATGAATCAAAGTATTTCATTAGAATTGAAACACAATGTCATTTATAAGTTTTATGGTGTAAAAAATGGATTTTTCTGGCCAAAAAATGCATGTTCTGATATAGCCATATTGTTGTTTTGTTCATGTTTAAAAGATATGAAGCCACTGACATTGTCGCAGACGTTCAAACAATGTCAGATGTATGTTATTAATATACTTTGGAATCATTATTGTACATTTTTAGCTTTCTTTTTTGACAATTTATTACCCCACCCCCTAATGAAATGGGTTGAAATTGATAAAAAAAAAATACAATAAGCTGGTGCAAAAGAACATAAAAATTTCCTTTTTCCCATTTAAGTTCCTGCCAACGTTATAGGGAAATTAGAAAAACTTATATTTTTTTTTTTTTTTTTTTTTTTTTTTTGTTTCTATATTTTTGACAAGTTTTTTTTTCATGCCATATTGACCGGAAACGCTATTTAATTATCTATTGCCTGTTTATGCAAACTGTGAAAGGGAGGTGAGATAAGTTATCCTTTTACTTTCCGAAAGTAGATAGAAGTGATGGCAATGACCAGGAATCGATACAATTACCCAGCACCTCCGATCAGACACACCAAAGGGAAAGAACCACGAATATGAATGACTAGACCGTAATGGAAACATCACTAGCGGAAAGCCAAAATGGCAGTTACATTCCCACATAGTGGCTTTCGTGTACCTTGAGCAGGCATTTGGTTGAGTGTCTGAGTGTCTCGGAAAGTCATCTGGGAGGCATAGAGAAATTTTGAAGTGGAGGAGTGGAATGTTCGAATGGTCCAGTGGGTGTATGCTAATTCGCGGAGCCGTATGCGTTTTTGTGTTGGTTCCATTGAAGAATTCGAATTGAAGGTCGGTGTTCCTCAAGGCTCTTTTCTCAGCCTAATGCATTTCATTATTGTGCTCTATGTCTTGTCATGCGAGTTCTGCACAGGGGACCTTTGCAATCATAGCTGAAACACTTCAGTGTGCTACACCACTTCAAAGGCGTCGCCCAAAAACTTCTCATATATATAGTCTGTACAATGCATGATAGCCCCGAACTGGCCTTGAAGAAAAAGCTTGTGCTGCATGATATTAACCAAATCAAACATGAGTACAAGTAGACCGCCCTGCCCAGGTAAAGTGGTGCAAGACGGACGGTCCTTATAAACATATAGATTGGTTTCACTGGCCGTCAGGTTTCATCTCAATGTCGGGTAAAAAGACCCACAAATTGAGAAGTAACATCTCCAAAATGACCAATATTATGTTGACGTTAAAATGACATCTCAAGCCCTGCCGCTCAACGAAACCAATGGGGTTTATATGCATGGACGGTCCGACTCGGACCCATTTTCCTGGGCAGGTTTAGACCCTCTAAGCGGTTTACTAGTTCTCACGTGCGGTCGGTTTCAGCTCTGCGTGAAAGCATCATGCAGCCCGATGGGCTGGAGCCGGTACATTGGCAAAATTCTGTTATAATGGTGGATTTGTGGGCATACAAAGGCTCCGTGTGGCACAACCTAAACCATCATCTTTATATTCGACACAGATCAAAGTGAATTTTTCTTGTACACCCTTTTGCTTATGCTTGATTTTTGTTTGTTTGATTTCAGGTTTAACGTCCCCGTCAACACTGTAAAGGTCATTTTGGAGACGTCGCTTCCAATTTTGTGGGAATTTTACCCGACCTTAAGATGAAATGTCATCTAAAACCCCGCCGTCAATTGAACCAATAGAGTTTATTAACATGGACAGGCCGACTCGCACCGCTTTGCCTGGGCAGGCTTAGATCTTCTAAACAGTTTACCAGTAGGCCTACACCTCTTGAGTGCAAGATCCTAATTATGGGTGCTGGCACAGGCTATTTGTTCACTGAGATGGCTTAACTGTAATTGAACCTGAGACTGCGACTGACAGTTAATAGAATAAATTGTGCGCTACCAGGCATTACAGTCTGCACTTTTAGTAACCAAATATGGCAGTGTTTTCTTTCCATATATATGACGTCACGCAAACTAAAGTTAACGTCATTATTGATTCATTGTTTTGTTTGTGTTGACAAAGTATGGCCGTGGAATATGTGAACTGATAGACTCTTCGAGGCTATATTTTTGACACCAATGGAAAAATAAAGTAAACATCGTGCGTTAAAGAGAGTTCAGATTTGCCATGGAAAGCTGATGGGCTGCAAACGGAGGAAACAAACCAGTAGCTGGAAAAATACAGGTTAAGTCTGTGCCTATCCCTCTATTTTTTCTGTGCTTCCAGCCATGCGGACTAGACCGGAAATTAGTCTTTGAAGTCGCAAAATAATTTATAACAAAATGCACATTGCAATGGTTATTAAATGTTACAAAAACCTCAGAAAACACTTTGAAAACTAAACAGAAACAAAAATCATTTTGAGGTAAAAATTCGAACCTGATTACGGCAGAGTCAGTTATGTAAGATCGAACTGTATTTGGTTAGAGGAAACTACGTAGGTTTAGTTTCCACGGTTCAACCAACGAGTATAGGTTGGTACGAAACATGGTTGATAGGTTTCCAGTTTTCCCTAAAGCGCTGCAGAACACTATATAACCAGTAATGTCTTTCGTAGGCATCGATTGGTTGTTTTATCATATGACGTCACGTCCGAGAGTGCAATAACGCCATGTAATAAATTCGATAATCCACTAGTGGATTAAATATGCAAATTAATTAGATACGCCCCGTAACGTTACATGTACGACGCCCTTAACGACGTCGCGTTTACTAATGGCGGAATATTGACATATTTGCTAAACAATCTAAATAAAATGCGTTTTAAATGTCATATGATAAATAGAATCTTGCATTCGTACTCATGTATTATTGAATTTATTATACTCGTTGAGGCAAAGAGATAAAATGCTCGGCAAAGCCTCGCATTTTATCCCTTTTCCGCAACTCGTTTAATAAATTCAATAATACATGAACACTCATGTAAGATCCTCTATAAAATGGGCCCCGTCAAGCGATTTTGGTACTTATCGCCTATGCGAGCAGCGAAGGTTCAGGCGAGCCTGCGCATCCGCGCAGTCTCACCAGAACCTGCGCTGCTCGCTCATACAAGCAGTGAATCAAGAGGAACCTTCAGACAGAAAGCCATATCTCTGGCCCCTCTGAATGGCTGGGCATGCGCAGTTAAAATTTGTCATGACGGAATGCTCGAAGACACAAATTCGCTTGGCGGGGCTCAAATGATGTAGGGAGAGGTACTGATGTAGGGAGAGGTACAATAAATGTTACAGCAACCAAACTAAACTAAACTTGATCGAACTTCTTCTATATTCTGTAGATAACCCTCTTGGGCACATCGATAAATAGAGGATCTTATATGAGTATTCATGTTTTATTGCATTTATTGCATTTATTAAACGAGTTGAGGAAAAGGGATAAAACTCCAATACAAACAAACACACAAACATGATTGGCCTTAGCGATATGATCTGTCACTGCACGATACACACGACTTACGGTATTGACGTCTTAGTCCTGTGTTGAATTTTCTGGTCCATTAGGCAAACACGCCTATTTGATTTTGACCACCTTAAACCCCACTTTTGTACAGTAAAACTCGTAATGTCATCTTGTTTTTCAGACCACGTGTTAACAGTTGTAGAAGGGATGAACGAGAACCTAAGAAAACTGACAACCTTTTTAGATAACACCTGTTGATCAACAGCCACACGAAAAAAGAAAAGAAAGAAAACTGACAACCTTTCTAGATAACAACTGCTGATCAACCGCCGCACGAAAGAAAAGAAAGAAAACTGACAACCTTTCTAGATAACACCTGCTGATCAACCGCCACGCGAAAGAAAAGAAAGAAAACGGACAACCTTTCTAGATAACACCTGCTGATCAACCGCCAGACGAAAGAAAAGAAAGAAAACTGACAACCTTTCTAGATAACACCTGCTGATCAACCGCCACGCGAAAGAAAAGAATGAAAACGGACAACCTTTCTAGATAACACCTGCTGATCAACCGCCAGACGAAAGAAAAGAAAGAAAACTGACAACCTTTCTAGATAACACCTGCTGATCAACCGCCACGCGAAAGAAAGGAAAGAAAACGGACAACCTTTCTAGATAACACCTGCTGATCAACCGCCACACGAAAGAAAAGAAAGAAAACGGACAACCTTTCTAGATAACACCTGCTGATCTACAGCCACACCAAAGAAAAGAAAGAAAACGGACTACCTTTCTAGATAACACCTGCTGATCAACAGCCACACGAAAGAAAAGAAAGAAAACGGACAACCTTTCTAGATAACACCTGCTGATCAACCGCCACACGAAAGAAAAGAAAGAAAACGGACAACCTTTCTAGATAACACCTGCTGATCAACAGCCACACGAAAGACACTCTGGGAGGAGCATATCTACAGTCAATCTCCGATAACTCGAATACCTTTGGGGCCATGAAAATTTGTTCGAAATAGGCGTAGTTCGAATTACTGAGGTTTCATCATAGTTTTAGAAGCCTACGTGGTGTAGTAGTTACGCTACTCGCCTTGTAAACCAGGGATCGCAGGATCGATCCCGGGCTTCTCCAGACTTTCGGATGAGTCTTTAAACAGAGGTCTCGTCTCCGTATGACCTTAGCTGTTGGTGGGACGTAAATCTCAAACACTCACTCACTCACTTCATCATCGTTTCCGGTCATGAAGCATAATATAGATCACTTTAATATCATACCAATCTTCTATAGCATAAAGGTATGTTGTGTGTACTCATTAGTATCGCCCCCATTGAGGCGATTCTAATGAGTACACACAACATACCTCTTACCGATCAAATCAGGAAAACCTTTCAACATATCCAAATATATTTATGGGTATCTTGCGGTATTGGAAGATTTCTCCAGGGTCTCCAGAACTCGTTCGAATTAGCCATGGTAAACGAACTATCCAAGTCCGAGTTTTCGAAGATTTGTTGTATCGTGTTCACCAACAGGAGACGTTTTTCCCACTTTTATAATAATATTAAATATTTTTTTCTCTGTTATCATAAACAGAGGATCTTACACGAGTGGTCATTTCATACGAAATTTATGAAACGAGCCTCCGGCCTCGAGTGTAAGATTCAGTTTATCATAAGAACTCATTGAATTGGATTTCGTCGCCTTTGAATTCGACAATTTTTCCACTAAACAAATGCATTCTTGACATTGACTTGGTAATGACGTTACTTAATCCCGCCAAAGTGTTATTATACTTGTGGTCATACGATTTTAATCACATGACGTCGTTGATAAGCAGTGGATAACGTCGTGTAATAAAAAGCGTATGACCACACGTGTAATAACACTTTGGTGGGATTAAGTAACGTCATGACGACGTCCATGTCAACCGTGCATGTTTGTGGGGAAAAATGTAAAATTTAAAGGCGATAAAATGCATTTTTAAGTTGTCATATGATAAACAGAATCTTACACTCGTGGTCATTTCATATGAAATTTATAAAACTCGCCTTCAACTCACCGAAGGCTCGTTTCATGAATTTCATATGAAATGACCACTCGTGTAAGATCCTCTATTTATTACACTATGTTATTCACTGCTTATCAACGGTTATATTAATTATATTTATCATCATCATCATCATCATCATCATCATCATCATCATCATCATCATCATCATCATCATTTATTTGACCCAATGACAATACTACTACTAATAATAATAATTATTAATTATTTTTTTTTACGTTTGGCCATCTTTTATAGTAGTAGCAGTGGTAGTAGTAGTAGTAGTAGTAGTAGTGGTGGTGGTGTCATAAGCATAGACACTGTGCCCAATTACAGCCGAACCTGAGTGGCTGGAACACCATTTGGACAGGAAAATTTGTTCAGGACAGGGGTGGTTCGAGCCGACCTTGGTTGGTGATGTTAGGGCCAGGCCAGGAGGCATAATATGGACATCTCTTCAATTTTCTTCAACATTAATGTATGGTGTGTGTGTGTACTCATTAAGTGACCTCATCGAGGCAATTTTAATGAGTAAACACAACTCCATTTTCCATATCAAAAGACCTAGCCCTTATCCAGCTGTTCACGACAACCCTTTTCTTTGCAAACAGTGTAGATTCAGATCAGATGGCTTCTGAAGAAGCCATCTGATCAGGATCTACACTGTTTGATATTCAGTTTTTGGATTTGTAGGACTAAATTACATCAAGTAATCTGGTTGGTTCAAAGTCAAAAAGGGGTGTGGCTAAATTAATTATTCAGCAGGATTAGGGTTAAGACAATTATGCCATAACTATTTATATCTGAAGTTAGGAGATATTTTCCTCAAGAACGAGCTCGGAACAGCCGTGGTAAACGAGCCATCGAGGTTCGAGCCATTGAAGTCTCACTGTATATCTTAAAGTTTGTTTGTTTGATTTGATGTTTAACGTCCCCGTCAACACTGTAAAGGTCATTTTGGAGACGTTGCTTCCAATTTTGTGGGACTTTAACCAGACATTGAGATGAAATGACATCTCAAGCCCTGTCGCCCGATGAAACCAATAGGGTTTATTAGCATGGACGGTCCGCCTCGCACCGCGGTTCCTGGACAGGCTTAGATCCTCTAAGCGGTTTACCAGTACCAGTGTGCGGGCCGGATTCAGCTCTGCGTTGAAGCATCATGCAGCGCATATATTTCTTCAAGCCCCTATGGGCGGGGGCTTTTACATATCTTAAAGGGATAAAGATAAAAGTCAAAGACTTATATGACGCTGTTTCCCGGTGAAGGTCTGATCTAAACATTAGACAAGCAATGATTTCGTTAAATGCTTCGACCATATTGTTATAGTAAAATTCCTGAATTAAGACCACCTTTGGGTCTGTTCAAAAGTGGTCTGTAAGACCACTTTTGAACAGTCCCAAAGGTGGTCACTGACTAGAGGATAGGCTGGGTGTAGAAAATACACAGACAAAATACCTGAAACTTCCTTTCTAGATTAGCTTTTAAAAGCAGAATTGGTCTTAATTTTGGTTGGTCTTAATAGCGGAATTTTACTGTATATGCTAAATGGATACAAATAAAAGTCAAAGACTTGCAAGAAACTGTTTCCCGGTAATTGTAATCTAAACATTAGACAAAATTACTAAAACACGCCTAGAAGCCTCCGTGGTGTAGTGGTTACGCTACTCGCCTTGTAAACCAGGGGTCGCAGGATCGATCCCGGGCTTCTCCAGACTTTCGGATGAGTCTTTAAACCGAGGTCCCGTCTCCGTATGACCTTAGCTGTTGGTGGGACTGGCGTAAAACTCAAACACTCACTCACTCACTAAAACACGCCGAAACAAATACATTGTAAGTTTTACCGCCGGAAAATAAAAACGAAAATTTTAAGATGAAAAATTAAATTATTTCTGGTCAAAATATAGATTGTGGGTACACGTTTCTAACGGGTATCCACAATCTATATTTTAGAGGAGAAATTAGAAAAACAAGATTAACCCCTGTAAACTCCAGTTTTACAATATAAAAGTGGGGTTCAAGGGGGTCAAAATTGTATAGGCATGTTTTCATGATGAGCATGCTTTAATCATTATGTTATATTGTAAACGTTCATATATTGTAATGTACGTACGCTGTTTTGGTCAAATGATTACTGCTCAAATCAAACTGTGTGCAAGTTAGTTTGTTTGTTTGATTTGATTTGAGATTTAACGTCCCCGTCAACACTGTTGGTCATTTTGGAGACGTTCCTTCCAATTTTGTGGGACTTTTACCCGACGCTGAGATGGAATGACATCTCGAGCCCTGTCGCCCAATGAAACCAATAGGGTTTATAAGCATGGACGGTCTGACACGCACCACTTTGGCTGTGCAGGCTTAGATCCTCTAAGTGGTTTACCAGTACTCGTGTGCGGTCGTTTACAGCTCTGCGTGGAAGCATCATGCAGCCCAGCTATTTCTTCAAGCCCCGATGGGCGGGGCCGGTTTGCAAGTTAGCTCTGTATATATTAATGAAGATACTTATGGTATTAAAAATAAATCGGTTATGGTACCCGAAGAAGAGAATAAAGAAAGAGGATTACCATGGTATGTGTAGCTATATAAGAACTTCAGTGGCTCGAACCCCGATGGCTCGTTTACCATGGATGCGTCGAACCCGTTCTTGAGTGCGCGCGGAATAACTCCAAATACGATATTGGGATAATGTATGAAGATTTATCCCTTTTATCTTGCAAATGTATGCTGTGTATATTCATTTGAATCGCCTCGATGAGGCGATTCTAATGAGTACACACAGCACACATTTGTATGTACGTAGAACATCGAAAACGATGTCCCATAATCCATTATGGTCCCTGGTATGTACTAATAGTAAACCTCAGTGGTTTGAACTTCCAATGTCTCAAACACATTTCCGTGGTCCCAAAGGGGTTCGAACCATCGAAGTTCGACTGTATCTATTTGTGTCACCCTCGCAAAACTTTGTACAAACATGCAAAATCTCGTAGAATGGAAAGACCTTGCCTACTGTATTGTTCTGGAGCAAAAACAGTGAACGCATTAAGATTTTCATCAGCACAAAACCCCGGATGATGAAGATCCTTTCCAACTGCTTTTTCAGCTCAAAAACATATATGTAGATTGTTGGTACTCGTTAGAACCGCCTCATTGAGGCGGTTCTAACGAGCACCCACAATCTATGTTTAAAGCATAAATAAGAAAGTTGTTACAAGTTGCACCTAATATTTGTCACTTCTGACACCATGTTGAACGCCATTATTTCACATGGACATGTTTTCCTAGTTAGGTATGGGCTGTTCGAAAACAAATAAATGAAATCTCTTGTCATACTGGGTGGGTCCACAGGCCTATCTGAGTCTTTGCTGGTCGCATATGGTTTATTTAGGTGATACATTACGAAAACACGCCTATTCAAATACATACATTGTAAAATTGTAAGGTCTAAAACAATTTTCTGGTGAAAAATTGTGACATTTTTTTCTTATTTCTGCTCTAAACTATAGATTGTGTCTACACGTTAGAACCGCTGTAACGTAAACAAGTGGACCGTGAAAAAAGGAGACACTTCCGCCAATGCGCATGCGCAACACATTTGCTCCTCCTACCTTAGATACGTTTTATCGGATTGCTATTTGCTTAATTATCGTGTAGTCTGGCAGTTACCTCCCCTCGTTCGCTCTGTTAGCGAGCTTTGAGGTGAGTTCTCCTTGTAACAGCATTTGCAGATGTTTTTTTTTTTTTTTTTTCTGGGAACAGACACCACCACCGAGTCACTTTCTGTTTTCTTTTAGCGATATGTTTTATGCCAACCTGGGGGTCCTCCCAGATCGTGCAGGGGCCATGCCTCAAGTTTAGAAACTACCTCTATTCAGACCATATATATTCTTGTTCCTCGTGATAAGATGCATTCGTGATTGGATGCAACCTGGTGGGTAGGTGGGAGGGGGGGTGTGGTAGGTCCATGCCCCACCCCTCCAATACGTAAAATTCCCAATATCTCAGAAACCGTTGCGATCCACACCCCTAAACCATTTATATTCTTGTTCCTTATGATAAGACACAGTCAGTTCTCCCGGGGTGCGTCGGGGCCAAGCCCCATCCCTCCACTTCACAGAAGGCCAAAATTGTGATATTTTTCTTATTTCTGCTCACAATATAGATTGTGAGTACCCGTTAGAACCGCCTCATCGAGGCGATTCTAACGAGTACCCACAATCTATATGTTAGAGCAGAAATAAGAAAAATAGGTTTACCCCTATAAACCCCAGTTTTACAATATAAAAGTGGGGTTCGAGGGGGTCAAAATTATATAGGCGTGTTTTCGTGACGATATCAAAACGTTCTTTGTATCTCGTTTGGTTCAAACCCTAGCGGGTTTTATAATGCCCAATTTTCTTCTAACGGCCCACACATTATATACCCTGCAGGACACATTTTTATAAGGCTAAATAAAAAAAAAAAAGAAACACTGATCCCTTTCCGGATCTCGATAACATTTCGTTTTGTTTCTCTCTTTCTTTTTCCTTTCTTTCTGTCTTTCTTTTCCTTTCCGTTTCTTTCTTTCTTTCTTTCTTTCCAAACAGTGTTAACTGGCGTCTATAAATCAGCATTTCATCCAGAAATCATACAACTATTACAAACATAACAAAGACTGTGCAGACCATGCGGTATAGAGAATAGCAACCAGGTTGGTGTCTTTTGATGTCAAGTTTATCAGGCAAGGCTTCGAGAACGCTTGTAGAATCGCGAGGCTTGCCGAGCGATTCTACATGCGTTCTTGAAGCCGAGCCTGATAAACTTGATATCACATGACACGAATCTGGTATTCTATTTATCAGTTTATCCCCTTGTACATTCTTAATTTAGCATTTTACGGTCAGTTATTGATGGTCCTCCGTGCGTCCAAGCATTCTGGTGGTAGGTATATTTAGAATTAGCTGACCATGTTTTTCCTATGATATTTGTTTTTCAAGTAATATTGCCATTTTTCCCCAGTAATAATATTTTTTTTTGTCATTTTCCACTAGTCTGGTTCATTCATAAAAGTGCAATGTCACGTTGACGTGATAAAGCTCACTTGTCCTGAGATAGCATATCTTTATCAGGTCAGTGCGTTACAATGCAATATATGCAGGGGGTAACTGATAAATAGAAAATATCCGTTTATCGATGTGCACAAGAGGGTTTTCTACAGAATATAGAGGAAGTTCGATCAAGTAAAGTTTAGTTTGGTTGCTGTAACATTTATTGTACCTCTCCCTACATCATTTGAGCCCCGCCAAGCGAATTTGTGTCTTCGAGCATTCCGTCATGACACATTTTAACTACGCATGCCCAGCCATTCAGAGGGGCCAGAGATATGGCTTTCTGTCTGCAGGGGGTAACTGATAAAAAGTTATATTTTACACTGGTCAAATCCTGTTGGGTCGATTGTTTAGATCCAGAACTGTTGTGATTAAACGTTAAATTCACGTGCTATTAGCAAACAGTTTAGATCCTGATCAGAAGCCCCCGTTCTGATCTGGGTCTACATTGTTTCCCAATGTCTCAGTTCTTGCGCCATGTCAGTGTTTAACAATAAGCTTTCTTTTATCAGTTACTCCCTATGTTAATTGCATTGTAACACATTTACCTGATAAAGATATGCTATCTCAGAACAAGTGAGCTTTTACAGGTCAACGTGACACTGCACAGCCGGTCTCGATAGCTCCGTCGGATGCGCGTCAGACTGGTGATCAGGAGAACGCGGAATCGATACCTGCCGGGGTAGGCAACATTCTTTCGTAGAGATTGATCATGAAATCTTTTCTACGGTCATTCTCTCCCTGCCGCTGATTCAAGAAGGGTAGTTGTCAGTTTCTGGCGAAAGAATGTGCAATGTACTGGTCAACCGGTTACGTATAAGCCTGCCCAGGAAAAGTGCGGATAGGTAAACTGACCGGCTCAAAATGACTTAAAATAGTGTTGACTGGGCCGTTAAACCCCAATACAAACAAACAAGTGACATTGCGATTTTATGAATGAGCCGGACTACTGGAAAATGGCAAAAAAAAATGTCATTTCCGGAAAAAAGGAACTTTTACTCAAATAGAATCATAGAAAACAATACGGTCGGCCGATACAAAATATATTGACCGATTACATGTATTGTGCGCCGGAATGTTGGGACGCACTAAGGACAATCGGTAACTGATCGAAAATTGCCAATTTAAGAGTGCACAAGGGATAAACTGATAAATAGAATAATGTAATATTCCGCTATTAAGACCACCTAAATTTAAGACTTAATCTGCATTTTAAAGCCTACTGAGAAGATTTCAGTTCATCTTTCTTTGTGTGTTTTTACACTCAGGTTATCCAAATGAAAGACCACCTTTGGGACTGTTCAAAAGTGGTCTTAAAGACCACTTTTGAACAGTCCCAAAGGTAGTCTTAATATAGGAAATTTACTGTGCTAGATTTGTCATTAGATATGTAGTTTATCAGGCTCGGCTTCGAGAACCCATGTAGCATCGCTCGGCAAGCCTCGCGATTCTACAAGTATTCTCGAAGCCTTACTTGACGAACTTGATGTCAAAAGACATGAACCTGGTATTCACTATTTACACAGCACACTGACATCAGAGAGACAGGTATTCTCTATCAGTGTTAATCACGTGGACAAAATGACGTCAGAGAGACAAGAATAGCACATCTAATTTCTATAAATAACCATTACCTGGATTTCCTATAAATCAGTGTAAATCACGTGGACAAACAATCGATCCCAAAATAGAAGTGAAGGCAATGACCAGGAATCGATACAATTAACCCACAGCTCCCATCAGAGACACCAACGGGAAAGAAACACAAACATGAAACAACAAACCCTAATGGAAACATCAATTACGGAAAGCCAAAAGGACAGTTACGTTCCCACAAAATGGCCAATTGGCTATCCAAAATAAAATAACAACCGATACAAACCATAACAAAAATAAACCGCGACAGAAGAACCGCCTTGGAACGGTCAGTGAAACGAATTCCACTTGGGGGGTTAAATAGATTTTACGTGGCCACAATCCTCGCAACCCCTAAAACCTGTTTTCGGGGTTTGGAAACACATCAAGAAAACAAATCCGTGTAACTAAGACCCCTCTTAATCCCACTTTATATAAATAAAAGTGGGATTTATGGGGATCTACATTATTTCCGTTATTTTTCCCTCCCAAAAAACATAGGTTGTGCGTACTCAATCGAACCGCCCAAATAATTGGCCCCAGCCCATCGGGGCTTGAAGAAACAGATGGGCTGCATGATGCTTCCATACAGAGTTGAAACAGACGGCACAAGAGCATCTAAGCCTGCCCAGGCAAAGCATTGCGAGTCCATGGTTATAAACCCTATTGGTTTCATTGGGCGACAGGGCGTGAGATATCATTTCATCTCAATGCCGGGCAAAAGCCCCACAAAATGGGAAGCAACTTCTCCAAAATGACCTATACAATGTTGACGGGGACGTTAAATCTCAAATCAAACAAACTAAACCGCCTCAATAAGGCGGTTGAGCACCCATAAACTATGTTTAAAGTAAACCTAGGTCGTGGTTGCGCGTTAGAACCGCCTCACTGAGGTTGAGGCGGTTCTAACGAGCACCCACAACCTATGGGTACTTGTTAGAACTGCCTCAGTGCGGTTGAGGCGGTTCTAACGAGCACCCAAAACCTATATTGGAAGTAGAAATAAGGAAAATATCACAGTTTGTACCTAAAATATATTATTTCTGACACCTTGGACCACATGGAAATGTTTTCCTAGTGAGATGGACAAAAACTGAAATACTAATCTACTCAGGTTAGAGAAAGTTTTGAGTCTCTGGATATAGAAACTATGAACTTCCTTGGCCTAATGGGTAATAGCACTGACTCTTAATCACTGAAATACTAATCTACACAGGTTAGAGAAGGTTTTGAGTCTCCAGATATAGAAACTATGAACTTCCGTGGCCTAATGGGTAATAGCGCTGACTCTTAATCACTGAAATACTAATCTACACAGGTTAGAGAAGGTTTTGAGTCTCCAGATATAGAAACTATGAACTTCCGTGGCCTAATGGGTAATAGCGCTGACTCTTAATCACTGAAATACTATTGTACACAGGTAAGAGAAGGTTTTGAGTCTTTAGATATAGATACTATGAGCTTCCGTGGCCTAACGGGTAATAGCGCTGAGTCTTAATCACTGAAATACTAATCTACACAGGTTAGAGAAGGTTTTAAGTCTCTAAATATAGAAACTATGAGCTTCCGTGGCCTAATGGGTAATAGCGCTGACTCTTAATCACTGAAATACTAATCTATACAGGTTAGAGAAGGTTTTGAGTCTCAAGATATAGAAACTATGAACTTCCGTGGCCTAATGGGTAATAGCGCTGACTCTTAATCACTGAAATACTAATCTATACAGGTTAGAGAAGGTTTTGAGTCTCAAGATATAGAAACTATGAACTTCCGTGGCCTAATGGGTAATAGCGCTGACTCTTAATCACTGAAATACTAATCTACACAGGTTAGAGAAGGTTTTGAGTCTCTACATATAGAAACTATGAACTTCCGTGGCCTAATGGGTAATAGCGCTGACTCTTAATCACTGAAATACTAATCTACACAGGTAAGAGAATTTTTTGAGTCTCTACATATAGAAACTATGAGCTTCCGTGGCCTAATGGGTAATAGCGCTGACTCTTAATCATTGGGTCTCACAGTGCTGTGGTTCGAGCCTGGTTCGGTTCACATGTGAGACGCCAAGTTCTGCAACAGAACTCCAGGTGGCTTATCTCCGGGTATTCCGGTTTCGTCCACCTCCGATTAACGATCGGCTCGAAATAAGTAAAATAATCTTGCAAGGGTCGCAAAAAAAGATATAGATATTGTTTGATAGTCCCAATTCTGTTGCATATTTATATTCATCACGTGAACAACTCTGTGAAATGAACACCCCGCTAAACCCCACTTTATATAAAGAAAACTGGGTTTTAAGGGGGTATACATTATTATATTTATTGCTGCTCTTAAGGGGAATGGGTACACCTACAGGGGAAGCAACTCATGCAAAAGTATTTTTGTCTCCCATGTCAATAGGTGTCAACTCTTAAAGGAAAGAATTTGCTCCAGAGGAGCAAATTCTTTCCTTTAAGAGTTGACCCCTTTTTCAGTGGGACAGGGCTTATAGGAAAGCGAACAGGAAGTCCCGAAAGTTGTCTCCCTTTGAAAAATAGCGGAAAAATATGCCAGGTGTTCCCATTCCCCTTAAACATAGGTTGTGGGGGGTACTCGTTAGAACCGCCTCACTAAGGAGATTCTATCGAGCAGTCCTATGCTTGAAGTGTCAAGAAGAAAAATATCACGGATTTTCATTCGAAAAGTAGCCATTTTGGAGATGTAATAAAGTGCATTATGTCGTACGGGTTTGTCATCAAGAAAACATACCTATATAATTTTGACCCCCTTGAACCCCACTTTTATATAGTAAAACTGGGGTTTACAGGGGTAAACCTTATTTTTCTTATTTCTGGTCTAAAATATAGATTGTGGGTACTCGTTAGAATCGCCTCGATGGGGCGGTTCTAACGAGTACCCACAATCTATATTTTGAGCAGAAATAAGAAAATACATGTATCACATTTTTTCATCTTAAACGTTTCTTTTTTTTTTCGGCGATAAAGCGGCAATGTATTTGTATAGGCGTCTTTTGGTACTGTACTGTAATGTGATCATTTTTGCGCATTCAAATTTTACATATTATACATCTAAACTGGTTATTATTGCGAGTACTTTCAGGTTGGATAAAATTTCACAAACAAACCTCGTAAGTGATAATTGTACATTAACTTTGATGTTACCTTTTACTTCGGCCCCCACCCATTGGGGCTTGAAGAAATCAATGGGCTGCATGATGCTTCCACGCAGAGCTGAAACCGACCGCACACGAGTACTGGTAAACCGCTTAGAGGATCTAAGCCTGCCCAGGTAAAGCGGTGCGAGTCGGACAGTCAATGCTTATAAACCCTATTGGTCTCATTGAGCGACAGGGCTTGAGATGTCATTTTATTGCAATGTCGGGTAAAAGTCCCACAAAACTGGAAGCAACGTCTCCAGAATGACCTTTACAGTGTTGACGGGAACCTTAAACCTCAAACAAAGAAACAAACTTTTCAAACTGTATCCCCAATTTGACTGGACTTGAAGAAATATATGGGCTGCGTGATGCTTCCACGCAGAGCTGAATCCGGCCCGCACATTAGTACTGGTAAACCGCTTAGAGGATCTAAGCCTGTCCAGGAACCGCGGTTCGAGGCGGACCGTCCATGCTAATAAACCCTATTGGTTTCATTGGGCGACAGGGCTTGAGATGTCATTTCATCTCAATGTCGGGTAAAAGTCCCACAAAATTGGAAGCAACGTCTCCAAAATGACCTTTACAGTGTTGACGGGGACGTTAAACCTCAAATCAAACAAAAACAAACAAAATTTGACTGGAATAAATATGTTTCCTCACAAACTTTGGTTTGCCCCCGCCCATCGGGGCTTAGAGAAATAGATTGGACTGCACGATGCTTCCACGCAGAGCTGAAACCGACCACACACGAGTACCGATAAGCCTCCAAAGGCAAAGTGGTGCGAGTCAGTCAGTAGTGCATATAAACTCTATTGGCTTCATTGGGCGGCAGGGATAGAGATGTCATTTAATCGCCACCTAAATAGTGTTGACGGGGACGTTAAACCTCAAATCAAACAAATACAGTCTAACTTCAATAGCTCGAACACCTATGGGACCTCGAAAATCTGTTCGAGGCAGGGGGAGTTCGAGCCACTGAGGGTTACTGCTAGGAGGCATAACGAGATACTTTTAGACATCTTTTCGGTGTTCCATAAAGAATATGTATGCTGTGTGTACTCATTTGAATCGCCTCACCGAGGCGATTCTAATGAGTACACACAGCATACATTTGTAAGATAAAAGACTAAAATCTCCTTAATTATCCCCACTAGTTCTTATGTAGAGGATTTCGCAAGGGACTCAAGAACGGGTTCGACTCATCCATGGTAAACGAACCATCGGTGTTCGAGCCATCGAAGATCTACTGTAAATGCAGTTTTTTGAGGTGAGAAATTAAAATTTTCTCCACTATTATTATTTCCCTAAATATTTTCTCCCATCTTGACTAGATTAAAAACCGATTATTTTACCATTCAAACTTTGCACGTGCAAAAGCAATCTTTACATTGCTGTTATTATTCCTTCACATATTTTATCCCAACCTGGCTTGACATTATAATGACCATTTTCCTCTATAATCCATGAACGTGTATAATTCATAAAAGTGTTCTTAACAACAAGCTCCATCTTGCTAATGTCAACCTGTTCCTTCATGATCAAAATCACAGGCTTTCCTGTTGTTTTGGCTTCGGAAATCTCCATGTTGCAATAGGGGCTTTTGCAATAGCTCTCTGAAACGACAGCCAGAAACACGGCAGACTGTTCAACACAACGCTCCATTTCATTAAAATAGTTGCGTCCGGGTACAAAATGTAGGTCGCCCTCACATACCAGCTCTCTGTCAACGTCAGTGAAGGCACGTAAATGTCGCTGAAAGCAAAGACAAAAAGAGATAAGAAGGCAATGCAATGTTCATGATTCACTTGTAAAACACGGAACTCGTAATAATATAGCACGGACAAAAGGCTTTATTATACCTCAACAATATGTATTAGCTATTATAGAATTCTGATTGGTCGAGAGCATGCCACGCGCAGGGGCAAAAATTACCATATTCCCTGCAATATTCCTGTCTAACGTCACTGATCAAAAGTACAAAATGCACAATTTATCATTTAAGTCTTATGTTTGTGTTAAAAAACTTATTTTTCCCCATATTTTGAAGTATTCACTGAGTCAAAATTCGGTATTGTAAATCTTCATATTCCCCTCACACAAGTACGGAATCCGGGAAGGGTCATAAGTTTTTTAAATACATGTATGTTGTGCGAACAATATAATATCGTGTCCTCACAAGATAATATCTTGTGAGGACAACATAATTTATCTTGTGCGGACAATATATTATTTTGTGTGGACAAGATAATATCTTGTTCGCACAACTTAATATATTGTGCGCACAACATATTATCTTGTTCGCACAACATATTATCTTTTTTGCACAGCATAGGTCTTGGGAAGTTGTGCGCACCAGATATTATCTTGTGCGCACAACTTATAAAAAGAAAAAAAAATCACGTACCTTCCCGTGTTCCGTACAGAAGGGCACTAAAAGAATATTAACCTATTTTTTGGTTTATAGAATATCCCGCCTATAATAATGAAAGTGCATTCAAAATTAAGGAGTGCCAGTTTGAGTTATTTTTGGAAGTTGATGCTGACATTCTTTGCAAACAGCGAAGACTCAGATCAGGCCCCGCGTTCTGAGCCATGGCTTGCAGTTTCGTCTCTAAATTGGGGTAGATTGAAGAATGCGGCTTTGTGATTTATTATCGTTCATAGCTCCTTGCGGGTCATAGCAAGATTAATTCCATAGCTTGTCAACTGACCAGTCTATGACATTTGACATTTCTTGGTCACCTTTTTTCTGTTTCTGTGACAATTGTTGTTGGTTGACAACTGACATATTTTGAGCACTGTCTTTTCTGTGACAAATGTCATTGCTTGACAACTGCCATCGCTTGACACATATTATTGATTGACAGCTGCCAATATTTGACAACTGCCTTTTCCGTGACAACTGCTATTACTTGACTACTCTCATTTGTTGACAACTGCCGTCATTCAATGACACTCGTCTTTCATTGACAACTACCATTCCTTGACAACAGACTGCCCTTTATAACAGCCATAATTTCTTCACAACAGACCTTTCATTACAGCAGCAATTCATTGAAAGCTGCCATTCCTTGACAATTGCCTTTCATTGGTAACTGCTATTTCATTGACAACTGCAATTGCATGGTAACTGCCATTGTATGACAACTGACATTCTTGACAAAGGTCATTCGTTGACAACGGTCATTCCTTGACAACTGAGGTTTCATGACAGTTGTCATTTCTGGAGGCATGAAAGAATGATTCTAATGCACTTGCGTATTTAACGCGACGTCTGATTGGATAACGTCAAACGTTTGCGACAGTATAATTATTCTGCGATATACTGTCGGAAACCCGACGTCAGCATGTAACATCGCTTTTCATTGGCTGGCATTTGGTTTTAAGCAGCTCACTGTACTTGCCGGTTTGGGGAAAACAGCATTTTGAAAACAAAACAAGTGAATAAGTGCATTAGAATGGGGATAACTGTATTGAAAATTGTCGCGTCGCCGTAAAACGAAATTTCCGACCGTAAAACCGCCGATTTACCTCCCCAAATGACAATTTTGAATGCAGTTATCCCCTAATTCACCAGATGCATATAACGCCAAGAAACTGTTGGATTTGGGTGTACTGTTTTACATGTAATCTCTGGTAGCTTGTCGTAAAAGCATCCTTATGCTAGAAATTGATTAATTAAATAATTCATTCATTCATTCATTGAAGAAAACTTGTATTAGCAATTTTACATAATTTTCAGAAAACGCTATATGACAGTAAAAAATTCAGCTTTCCCAGCAAGACAAGTTGTTTTGATGATTGGATCATTCTTTATCCGGATGATAGTCAGTTGGATGCGCGTCTGACTGGTGACTGGTGATCAGCATGCAAGTCGTGAGTTCGAACAACATTATATCGTTGAAATTGATCATGAATTATTTTCTATAGTCAGTCTGTTCCTACCTCTGATTCAAGAAGAGTATTTTTTTTCACTTTTTTCGCTTTTACGGTCCTTTCAATATTATTCTGCTGATATCGGCCCGATCGTTAATTACAGTTGTGTGAAAACCGGGAGAAAAATCACATGACCTTCCGCTGCAGAACTTGGCGTCTCATATATGGTCCAAGCGAGGCGCGAACCACAGCGATGAGAGACGGCAGCGATGAGAGACCTAAAGATTAAGAGACAGCGTTCTTACCCATTAGGCCACAGAAATGCAATCGACAGTTCTTGCGAAACAAAGGGCACAGTATAATACGAGTATGGTCTCTGAACTTTCTGAGTAATGCGTTAGGTATCTTGATTAATGATTCAAAATGCCGTAATTATCATATTGGTGTATTAAATATACATAATAAAATAATGATTTATTTTACCCTGAGTGGTTGTCGAACATGCTGAGCAACAAATGGAGCGTCTTCACTGCAGTAAGACAGAAACACTGGAAACCTGCATCCTGTATTCTCTTCTTGTATCAGACGTAACTGGTCCGTTAATTTCTTTTGTAGCTTCCTCCGTCTATATCTCTTACAGAAACCGATGGTAGCTGCCACAGTAACGGCTATACCCACAAGAGAAAATATTGTTGATAGTAGTATAGTCCTGAGTTGTCGTGCAGCGACTTCACAATCTTCCCGAGCGGCATCAACTCCAGCATCAATCATAGATATGCGACGTCCCTTTGACGTACAGTGGTATGTTTGTCTATCACTGGTGAACAGCGGTGATTTGGCAAACCATTTTTGAAAGTCCAGGGACTGACAGTCACAGGAGAAAGGATTCCCTTCGAGAAGAACATGGAGGCTCCCTTTGTTGTTGTTAGTCATTGTCCGTCCGTCCGTCTGTTTCTTATATAGCGTGTCAATTGCATTCATTGACTCTGAGTCCAAGAATTGTATCTGATTGGACCGAACATCAAGAGTTGTTAGATTGTCAAGATTAGTAATGGTGAAATGAATTTGTGTGAAAACATTGTTGGCTATTCTAATTTCTTCGAGATGAGGGTTGGACAGAAATATTTCTACAGGAAGACTAGAAAGTCTGTTTGATGTCAGATCAACAGATGACAGAACTGTATTATTCTGAAATAGCACTGACGGAATCTCGCTAAGTTTATTGTAAGATAAGTCCACCTTCTTCAAAATAGGGGAATATTCCAAGGTCCTTTGATTTATAGTTTTGATGTTGTTATGAGATATCTCAATATGTCGTAAGCCTATAAGTTCGTATTGTGACCCAAAGAGAAATTCCCATGCTGGAATCACATTGTGTGAGAACGTCAGTTCTTTGACGTTGCTTCTTAGCAAAAGTTGACAGTTTGAAATATGCATGCCAGATGTAGAAGTAATCAGTTCATTAGCATGTACAGTCGTAGCCATAAGAAAGTCAGCTCCAGGAACCAGAGACCTGACGTAACTGTCGACACATGGAAATTGTTGCAGCCATATAGCAAAGTTATGAGTTCTACTTATATCAACAAACTTAAATGATTCACAAGACATCAAGAAGGGCAGAATTTCTATTCTTATACTACTATCATGCATGATAAGAGCTGCCAAAGTTTGACATAAACCTCTATCAAAAAGAAAGTGAAAAGTGATATCCATATAACTGATGTCTAGAAGCTGAAGTGGCCTCGTAGACATATCATCAATTAAGCCTTGGTCTAATACTAAAGGAGTTTTAGACTTGGAAAGATTAAGATTGGTGAGTTTTGGCAGGTTCGTCCTGACAGAAAACATGTCTTGTAGTGCAAACTTAGGAATCCCCCAGCCAGAAAGGTCTACGGAAGTCACGTTAACTAAACTGGAGAATGTTTCGCTAGTAAAGTCTAAGTAAGGGTGAAGTGACAATTTTTGATTGAGAACAATAGTTTGTAACTGTGAAAGACAGTCAAGGTCGTCGTCGAGGAGGGTAACATGTTCATTAACAAACGTTATTGTGAGGTTATTCACGTTGTCCCAGCTGACATTACAGAAACGTCTCCTATGGAAAATCTCATCACGGGAATTGATCTCTCTCAAGACAACAGCTTGTATGTTTCCAGGCACAGTGACTGGTATCCAGCCTGTACACGTGATCTCTGACATCTCACAGCTACAGTTGCCTGGGCAGCCGGGAACGGAGGTGGGTTCCAGTGTTGTAATGGTGGACGTTACAGGTGAAATCAGGATGAACAATGTCGAGCATATCAACTGCAATTAAAACGAAATTCCTAAACACATTTTTTGGATTGCAATGCTTAATAGCGATTGGTGGATGATGTGAGAGGGCGGACTGGAACTGATATTCTTGAACACTGGATAAGGAAACCCTTAGTTTTAGCTTGGGATAGAAATTTTGTTCTAACCCTAGGAGGTGCATAAGACAAGCGCTACAGAGCGTCTGTAGCGCTTCACTATGTGTCATAGGGTATGGGTATATAGCACACTTGTACTGCCATGCGGTATATGCCGGCTTTTATAACGACGCGGTAGAGTGTTGGCCTGTCGATCTGGCGGACGGGGTTCGATCCCCGGCCGGGTAAAGGTGATAGGATTTTTTTTCACCTGTTACATTTGGCGCTCACCGTAAATAATCCACATGTGCATTAAAACTCCTTGAGTATCATTTCACGTGATTCTCGGACTCCCAGAAATTCGAGGACGAATTTCAATGTGGAGGGGGAGAATGTCATAGGGTATGGGTATATAGCACACTTGTACTGCCTTGCGGTACAAGCCGGCTTTTATAGCGACGCGGTAGAGTGTTGGCCTGTCGATCTGGCGGACCGGGTTCGATCCCCGGCCGGGTAAAGGTTATAGGATTTTTTTCACCTGTTACATATGCAACGGTGCGTTTCCAAAAATCGCTTTGTAGCGCTTCGTATCAGTGTCTGGAGCTGCCTCGCTCTCTGAAATAGAACGTTGCATGGCAACCAGACGAAACAAAATGGCGGCGCCCGATGTACCCTATGGATTCAGTCTCCGTCTCATAAGCCATTGTAGGATTTTTTTCTCTATTTGAATGATGTACATTGTGCAGAAATGGCAACAGAAAACAAAACCGATCACTGAAGTGAACACCGCATTTTTTACCGAGAATTTTCCCGGTTTGAAAATCGTTCAGTGTTGGCAGATATTTTAGAAAGCGCCTCCATTAAACGGTGCGTTGCATAGCACGGACAAATCGCCATAAAACGCTTCAATAAAGCACTCGCCTTATGCAACTCTCACCTGGTGTTCTTACCCAGGGACAGGGTAAATAGGCCTATCGAATAATCTCGCGTGTTTGATAAATACACTGGTTCAATAAGACCTCATATGCGCCGTCGTTAATGTTGGCGTCACAGCACGTTATGTGACGTCACTAAACATCACTGTAGTGGCATCACAATATGGCGGTCGTCGGCAACCGAAGTGACTGCAGTATTAAAAGCCACGCTCAGAAATGAAAGGTTTGCAATAAAAAAGAAATCTACATGTGCATGGGTGTGAGGGTGAATAGAAAAATCTGTCCCTCCGGATCACTGTCCGGCATCACTCAGTAAGCCACGTGATGCCGAACAGTGACCTTCGGGACGGATTTTTTCACCTACCCAGCACATCCATGAAATATTCATCGGGGTCTCACTTTCGGTTTTCTTTTGATCCAGCATTTCAGTGGTTTCTTGCTGTCGAGTCCTCACCGTTATTTCATCTCTGCGGTTGTGTGATTTGTGTGTTGTCGGAGCTGTTGCGCTGGTGGGTTAGGAGGTCTTCATGCGGACTGAACAAATTATTTGTAAAAATCGCGACGGAAGTAAGGGCGAGGATTGCAGCTGCTTAAAATCGAGTATAGCCACCATATCCCTCCAGACACACACACACACACACACACACACACACACACACACACACACACACACACACACACACACACACACACACACACACACACAGTCGATTTCGTTTCACTGACCGTTCCAATGCGTTTTTCTGTCGCGGTTTATTTTTGTTATGGTTTGTCTTTGAGTGTGTGCTTCGCTTATATTATTTTGTTTTGGATAGCCAGTTGGCTATTTTGTGAGACAGTAACTGTCCTTTTGGGTTTCCGCTGTTGATTTTTTCCATTGGTGTTTCCATCAGGGTCTAGCTATCGCATGTTTTTGTTTCTTTCCTTTTGGTGTCACTGCTGTGAGCAGTGGGTTAATTGTATCGATTCCTGGGCCCAGGATTACAATGCGTACTTAAATTTTAAGTACCTACTTAAACTAAGTATTTACTTAACTGTCGTATAAAGTGAACTATAAAGCATTTCTCTCGTTTAAGTCGATACTTACCCAAAGAAAATACTTAAATATTTAAGGTAACCCTGGGCCCAGGATTACAATCGATACTTATGTTAAGGTCGACTTAACGATATAAGGAGGAATCAATATCTTAGTAAAGTATTTCCTTAAAAAGTGCATTCGAAAGCCACCTATTTCATTTACTTAGCTAAGTATTTAACTTCGGATAAAGTCGTAGTTTTGACGAAAATTTTCACGACGATCAGCACGTAAGTTTCAATTACACATTGATGTAGGCGGCCCACAATTTTCCCGCGATCTGTCAAAAATCACTTCTTCTGTTTCATTGAATGGAGACAATAGAAAATATGACGATTTAGTTTCCATTTCACCACATAAACCATGAAAAATGTTTTATACACTATAAAACGTGTTTCATTGAAGGATCACGCTCGATCACGATTTGTGCGGACAAACATTGGTCACAATGTAGCACCACGCCATTTTCAAAACGCTGTTTCTACGGGGTCCCTTTAGAAACAAGAAATCATACAATATTTGAATATAGAAACCAAAAGGCTTATATGCAGTGGACGGTCTGACTCACATCACTTTGCCTGGGTAGGCTTAGTCCTTTTAAGCTGTTTACCAGTGCTCGTGCCAGTGTGGTCAGTTTCAGCTCTACATGGACGCATCATGCAGCCAAATCTGAAGCCCCGAGGGGTGGGGGCGGAATCGGTTTTATAGAGTCTGTCCATGATTCAACCCTTCTCATGCCGTTAGGCGTTTTGCATAATATTCAATACAATCTGGTACAGTAATAAATATATTCTGCACTATGGTGAAGAACAGGGAAGACTCCCGCAGAAACAACCCCAAACTTAACCCCGGTTACAATATTGTTTTCGGATGTCATTATTATACATGTATGTAGTTGATATAGTCATTAACGACTAGATCAAACATCGTGCAGACAAACACGGAGAAAAACCATAGCTCCAGTCGGAGTAAAACAATAGAAAAAAAGTGATATAAAATCTCTGTACATTCCATCTCGGATTGCCCCGTCTTTTTATGAATGTGGTCCTTATCTGCGTATTACCTTACAGTTGATGAGGCATAAAGCGCTTACTCACTCACCTCACAAACACACTCAATCACTCACATGCACAAGCTTACAAGGGGGTGGACGGCCCCCGCCCATCGAGGCTTGAAGAAATAGAGGGGCTGCTTGATGCTTCCACGAAGAGCTGAAATCGACCCGCACACGAGTACTGGTAATCCGTTTAGAGGATCTAAGTCTGCCCAGGCAAAGCGGTGCGAGAATATAAAGCCTATTGGTTTCATTGGGCGATGTCGGGTAAAAATCCCACAAAATTGGAAGCAGCGTCTCCAAAATGACCTTTACAGTGTTGACGGGGACGTTAAATCTCAAATCATACAAAACAAACAAGGGAGGTGGTACGCCTCAAACTTATTTTTATTTAGCATTTCAAGGCAAGGAGTAGAAGCTTATGATTGGTTGCGGCCAATATCAGTTGGACACCCCAGTGACGCAAGATACACGTCACCTTGCCTCACCCAACCAGCACAAGCCGACCACACGCGACCTCCAGTAAACCACTTAGAAGGCTTAAGCCTGCCAAGGCAAAGTGGTGCAAGTCGGGCCGTCCATGCATATACGAGTTTGATTGGGCGACAGGGCTTGAGATGTAATTTCATCTCAATGTCGGGTGATATGCGCCAGCCTCCCTCCCCAAACACCCCCCATCCCCCGACACACAAACCTGTCGGCCCCACCCACCCATCGGGCATGAAGAAATAAATTGGCTGCATGACGCTTCCACGCAGAGTTGAATCCGACCGCACACGAGTACTGGTAAACAGCTTAGAGGATCTAAGCCTGCCCATAGGGGCTTGAATCTTTTTTTTTCTTCTTCTTTTTTTTTCATGATTCAAGCCCCTATGGCATGCCCAGGAAAAGCGGCGCGAGTCGGACCGTCCATGCTTATAAACCCTATTGGTTTCATTGGGCGACATGCTTGAGAAGTCATTTCATCTCAATGTCGGGTAAAAGTCCCTCAAAATAGGAGCAACGTCTCCAAAATGACCTGTATATAGTTGAAAGGGACGTTCAACATCCAATCAATCAATCAAACACACCTACCCTGACAAAAACAACCAAGTCGTTTAAGACCCCATTTCGCTTGTAAAAACCTTCCTACACCTACCCTGTCACCAGTATTATACAGTATTATGTAAAGGGAAGTTTTTATACAGCTCTATCGGTCAAAAACTGTGACTTACCAAGGGAGAAATCCCAGTTGTTTTATACCTCATCGCCAAGTCGACTTGCGCTCCAAGGAGGAAAAAAAAAGTGGCTCGACCGGGACCCGAACTCAGAGCCTCTTGAATATGATGCAAACACTTTACCGTCTGAGCTACCGAGCATGACTGGTAATTTCGGGCAAATAAAAGCTCTCGTGTTTGCCGTTGTTGATATATAAATTCATGTGTCAAGGTCAAATCTTAAAAGTTAAGGTACCTACCTGGGTTACCTTAAATATTTAAGGATATTCTCTGGTTAAGTATCGACTTAAACGAAAGAACTTCTTTGTAGTTCACTTTATACGAAAGTAAATACTTAGTTTAAGTAGGTACTTAAAATTTAAGTACGCATTGTAATCCTGGGCCCTGATCATTGCCTCCACTTCTATTTTATCAATAAAACCTGTGTTAAGTGTTAAAATATCAGTCCAGGGCCCAGGATTACAATGCGTACTTAAATTTTAAGTACCTACTTAAACTAAGTATTTTATTAACTGTCGTATAAAGTGAACTTCAAAGAATTTCTTTCGTTTAAGTCGATACTTAAACAAAGGAAATACTTAAATATTTAAGGTAACCCAGGTAGGTACCTTAACTTTTAAGATTTGACCTTGGCAACGGCAAACATGAGAGCTTTTATTTGCTCGAAATCAACAGTCATGCTCGGTATCTCAGACGGTAGAGTGTTTGCGTCATATGCTAGAGGCCCTGGGTTCGGGTCCCGATCGATCTACTTTTTTTTTCTCCCTGTGGTGCAAGTCGACATTATACTACTTTGTTTGTTTGATTTGAGGTTTAACGTCCCCGTCAACACTGTAAAGGTCATTTTGGAGACGTTGCTTCCAATTTTGTGGGACGTTTACCCGACATGAGATGAAATGACATCTCAAGCCCTGTCGCCCAATGAAACCAATCGAGTTTGTAAGCATGGACGGTCCGACACATTATACTACTGGGATGTATTTCTCCCTTGGTGTGTCGATGTTTTCGACGAATAGAGCTGTATAAAAACTTCCCTTTACATAATACTGTATAATACTGGGGACAGGGCAACAATTTATTGTTTGGTGTAGGAAGGTTCTTACAAGCGAAAGGGAGTCTTAAACGACTTGTTTGTTTTTGTCAAGGTAGGTGTGTGTATGTTTGATTAATTGATTTGATGTTTAACGTCCCAATCAACACTATGCAGGTCATTTTGGAGGCGTTGCTCCAATTTTGTGGGACTTTTACCCGACATTGAGATGAAATGACATCTCAAGCCCGTCGCCTAATGAAACCAATAGGGTTTATAAGCATGGACGGTCCGACTCGCTCAGCTTTTCCTGGGCAGGCTTAGATCCTGTAAGTGGGTAACCAGTACTCGTGTGCTCTGCGTGTAAGCGTAATGCAGCCCATTTATTTCTTCAAGCCCGATGGGTGGGCGGGGGCCGACAGGTGTGTGTGTGTGAGGGGGGGGGGGGGTTGAGGGAGGCTGGCGCATATCACTTTTGTTTGTTATTTAAAAACTGATCTTGTGGCACATCGGGTCCATGTTCCTACGCTTATGCCTGTCCTGCTACTTTTACGCATACAATGTTTACAACGTTCATATGCCGTGTTTATATTCAGTGTCATGAAATAGTATGACGCCACGTGCATTTAAGAAATGACTGATTTTTCTGCTGTTCATGAAAGTATAAACGAACAGGGTCGCTTGCAAAGTAAGTGAACTCCGAAGGGGTTCATATAACACTTGCTAGCGACCCGCTGTCGTTCATACCTTCATGAACATCGAAAAAAATATTTCTTATATTTACATTCTTTTGTCCTCATCACTGGGCGAAAAATGCTTATAAGGCAAACCGTTAAAGCTGAAAAACATTTTCACGCTGATTTTCTATAAAGAGCGGATCAGCACTGTCGTCTTCAACGCCCAATGAGATCATAGAGAACCATGGTTTAGACTGGCTTCACCTGACGTAATTGAAAATCATGTGGCTCGATGCGTTCATGGAAGTATGAACAGCATTGTTTTCTATAGGTTTACATCAGGCTTTACACTTGAAATGTAAAAAATTACTATTTTGGTATGAACAACTGTAACGTTTTGTTTGATTTGTTTGATTTGAGGTTTAATGTCCCCGTCAACACTGTACAGGTCATTTTCGAGACGTTGCTTCCAATTTTGTGGGACTTTTATCTGACATTGAGATGACTTGACATCTCAAGCCCTGTCGCCCAATGAAACCAATAGGGTTTATTAGCATGGACGATCCGCCTCGGACAGGCTTAGATCCTCTAAGCAGTTTACCAGTACTAGTGTGCGGGCCAGATTCAGCTCTGCGTGGAAGCATCATGCAGCCCGTATATTTCTTCAAGCCCCTATGGGCGGGGGCTTCCAACTGTAACGTATGTCAAGTGTCAACGATGTACTTTTGCTGGGCAAATGGTCATGGTAAAGGCAATAAATAATAATAATAAAATAATAATAATCGATCGTATTTATAGAGGGTAACACATTTAGTAAACTAGTACTAATCTTCCATGTGGCCCTCTTTTTCTGGGTAGAAACCAGCACTACGCAATGTGGATAAAGTCTCTTGCTCAAGGAAACAACACTAGCCGCTCGTGAAGATCGAACCCGGTACCTCTCGATCCAGAGTTCGATACATTACCACTGCACCACAGCGCTCCAATAAAATCAAATTTAAAATCCATTTCGATGGCCCGTTTCGTAACGTTTATATGAAAGAACCATTTGTGTAAGATTCTCAATATCAAAATTTCTGAAATACAAAAAAAGTTTTTTTGTTGTTTTTTTTATTGAATTGAGATTTAACGTCCTCGCAACACTATTTAGGTCTGATTTTGGAAGTGTTGCTTTCAATTTTGTCGGACTTTTTTTACCCGACATTGAGATGAAATTACATCTCAAGCCCTGTCGCCCAATGAAACCAACAAGATTTATATGCATGGTCGGCCCGACTTGCACCACTTTGCCAGGGCAGGCTTAGACCTTCTAAGTGGTTTACTGGAGGCCGCGTGTGGTCGGCTTGTGCTGGTTGGTTGAGGCAAGGTGACGTGTATCTTGCGTCACTGGGGCATCCAACTGATATTGGCCACAACCAATCATATGCTTCTTCTCCCTGCCTTGAAATGCTCAATAAAAATAAGTTTGAGGTTTATCACCTCCCTTGTAAGCTCGTGCATGGGAGTGATTGAGTGTGTTTGTGAGGTGAGTGAGTGGGCGCTTTATGTCTCACCAACTGTAAGGTTATACGCAGATAAGGACCTCACTCATAAAAAAGACGGGGAAATCCAAGATCGAATGTACAGTGATTTTATATCCCATTTTTTTCGACTGGGGCTACGGTTTTCTCCGTGTTTGTCTGCGCGATGTTTGATCTAGTCCTTAATGACTACATAAACTACATACATGTATAATAATGACACCCGAAAACAATATTGTAGCTGGGGTTAAGTGTGGGGTGGTTTCTGTGGGAATTTCCCCGTTCTTCACCATAGCGCAGAATATATTTATTTTCTTAATTATCGACTTGAATATTGTGCAATAAGCCTAACGGCATGAGAAGGGTTGAATCGTGGACAGACTTCATAAAATCGATTCCGTCCCCGCCCATCGGGGCTTGAAGAAACAGATTTGGCTGCATGGTGCTTCCATGCAGAGCTGAAACTGACCACACTGGCACGAGTACTGGTAAACAGCTTAAAAGGACTAAGCCTGTCCAGGCAAAGTGGTGTGAGTCAGACCGTCCACTGCATATAAGCGTTTTGGTTTCAATGGGCGACAGGGCTTGAGACGTCACTTCATCTCAGTGTCAGGTAAAAGTCCCACAAATTGGAAGCAACGTCTCCAAAATGACCTACATAGTGTTGACGAGGACGTTAAACCTTAATTCAAAAAAGACTCCATAAAACCGAGTTTTACATATTCAAATATTGTATGATTTCTTGTTTCTAAAGGGACACCGTAGAAACCGCGTTTTAAATATGTCGTGGTGATACATTGTGACCAATGTTTGTCCGCACAAATCGAGATCGAGTGTGATCCTTCAGTGAAACACGTGTTATATTGTATAAAGCATTTTGCATGTTTATGTAGTGCAATGGCAACTAAACCATCATATTTCCTATTGTCTCCATTCAATCAAGCAGAAGAAGTGATTTTTGACAGATCGCGGGAAATTTGTGGGCCGCCTACATCAATGTGTAATATGAAACTTGCGTGCTAATCTTCGGGAAAATTTCCGTCAAAATTACGACTTCATCCGAAGTTAAATACTTAGCTAAGTAAATGAAATAGGCGGCTTTCGAATGCACTTTTTAAGGAAATACTTTACTAAGATAAGAATTCCTCCTTAAATCGTTAAGTCGACCTTAACTTAAGTAACGATTGTAATCCTGGGCCCAGGTAGGTACCTTAACTTTTAAGATTTGACCTTGACACATGAATGTATATATCAACAACGGCAAACACGAGAGCTTTTATTTGTTCGAAATCACCAGTCATGCTCGGTAGCTAAGACGGTAAAGTGTTTACATCATATCCAAGAGGCCCTTGATTCGGGTCCCGGTCGAGCCACTTTTTTCCTCCTTGTAGCGCAAGTCGACTTGGCGATGAGGTATAAAACAACTGGGATGTATTTCTCCCTTGGTGGGTCACAGTTTTCGACCGATAGAGCTGTATAAAAATTTCCCTTTACATAATACTGTATAATACTGGTAACAGGGCAACAATTTATTGTTTGGTGTAGGAAGGTTCTTACAAGCGAAAGGGGGTCTTAAACGACTTGGTTGTTTTTGTCAGGGTAGGTGTGTGTGGGTATGTTTGATTGATGTTGAACGTCCCCGTCAACTATGTACAGGTCATTTTGGAGACGTTGCTCCTATTTTGTTGGACTTTTACCCGACATTGAGATGAAATGACTTCTCAAGCCTGTCGCCCAATGAAACCAATAGGGTTTATAAGCATGGACGGTCCGACTCGCGCCGCTTTTCCTGGGCATGCCACAGGGGCTTGAATCATGAAAAAAAGAAAAGAAAAAAAAAAGATTCAAGCCCCTATGGGCAGGCTTAGATCCTCTAAGTGGGTAACCAGTACTCGTGTGCGGTCGGATTCAGTTCTGCGTGGAAGCGTCATGCAGCCATTTTATTTCTTCAAGCCCCGATGGGTGGGCGGGGCCGACAGGTTTGTGTGTCGGGTGATGAGATGGGGAGAGAGGCTGGCGCATATCACTTTTGTCTGTTATTTAAAAACTGATCCTGTGGCACAGCGGTCCGAAGGGGTTCATATAAACTTTGCTAGCGACCCGCTGTCGTTCATACCTTCATGAACATCGAAAAAATGTTTCTTATATTTACATTCTTTTTTCCTCACTTATAAGGCAAACTGTTAAAGCTGAAAAACATTTACATGCAGTTTTCTATAAAGATCGGAACGCCCAATGAGATCATAGAGAACCATGGTTTAGACTGGCGTCACTTGACGTCATAGAAAATCATATGACTCGATGCGTTCATGTATGGTATGAACAGCATAGTTTTCTATAGGTTTACATTAGTCTTTACACTTGAAATGTAAATAATTACTATTTTGGCCTGAACAACTGTAACGTATGTCAGCGATGTACATTTGCTTGGCAAATGGTCATAGTAAAGGCAATAAAATCCAGTTTAAAATCCAATTCGAAGGCCCGTTTCGTAACTTTCATATGAAAGGACCATTTGTGTAAGATTCGCGATATCAAAATTTATTAAATACAAAGACTTTTTTTTTTGTTGATTTGAGATTCGCCCTCGCAACACTATTTAGGTTTGATTTTGGAAGTGTTGCTTTCAATTTTGTCGAACTTTTACCCGAAATTGAGATGAAATTACATCTCAAGCCCTGCCGCCCAATCAAACTCGTGTATGCATGGACGGCCCGACTTGCACCACTTTGCCTGGGCAGGCTTAAGCCTTCTAATGGGTTTACTGGAGGTCGCGTGTGGTCGGCTTGTGCTGGTTGGGTGAGGCAAGGTGACGTGTATCTTGCGTCACTGGAGTGTCCAACTGATATTAGCCACAACCAATCATATGCTTCTTCTCCTTGCCTTGAAATGCTTAATAAAAATAAGTTTGAGGCGTACCACCTCCCTTATTTGTTTTGTTTGATTTGAGGTTTAACGTCCCCGTCAACACTGTTAAGGTCATTTTGGAGACGTTGCTTCCAATTTTGTGGGACTTTTACCCGACATCGAGATGAAATGACATCTCAAGCCCTGCCACCCAATGAAACCAATAGGGTTTATATTCTCGCACCGCTTTGCCTGGGCAGACTTAGATCCTCTAAACGGATTGCCAGTACTCGTGTGCGGGTCGATTTCAGCTCTGTGTGGAAGCATCAAGCAGCCCCTCTATTTCTTCAAGCCCCGATGGGCGGGGGCCGTCCACCTCCCTTGTAAGCTCGTGCATGTGAGTGATTGAGTGTGTTTGTGAGGTGAGTGAGTGAGCGCTTTATGCCTCATCAACTGTAAGGTAATACGCAGATAAGGACCTCATTCATAAAAAAGCCGGGGCAATCCGAGATGGAATGTACAGAGGTTTTATATCCCATTCTTTCCTTTGTTTTACTCCGTCTGGAGCTACGGTTTTTCTCCGTGTTTGTCTGCACGATGTTTGATCTAGTCGTTAATGACTATATCAACTACATACATGTATAAAAATGACATCCGAAAACAATATTGTAGCCGGGGATAAGTTTGGGGTGGTTTCTGCGGGAGTCTTCCCTGTTCTTCACCATCACCGTGTAGCATCGACTCCGGAACTTGTTACTGAAAAGTACCAGCGAAATCAATATTTATCGCAAGCATGGCACACAGTAAGGTAGGTAAAAAGCTGTTTACAGGTTTCTACAGGATTCTGCCATTTAAAGCAAAATGGATATGTGTCGGAGAGATGTGTCGGAGAGATATTTAGCTCTTGCCTGCTTTCATGAGTCTAATAACAACTCACTGCAATCGCTAAACAGACTGGAATCTTGACAGCTGGTACCAAGAACAATTAATCTTTTTCGTGGAAACAACTGGTTTTTGCTTTGATTCAAGACCACTGGCCTTCTTTTTTCCATGCCCTAACATTCAGAAGGTTAGAAAATGTGTTGTGTATAAGTTTTAATTGAAAGGTTCGCTTTATACTGCAGTTTTCTTTCAGAAAACACAAAACAAAGGAGTACGACAACTTAGATTTTTAAGTATGGCAACTTGGAAAAAATGCTGAATTAACAGTACGGCAACTTGTATCACAAAATTGCCACTTTGGAAATTATTACTGACAGCATTTTAACATCTCTGAACGAACAACCATGATTATTATCATGTTTGGTTTCATCACTCAGCCAGGGGTTGTTTCTAATGCTAGTACCGATCGTAAACCAATCTATTTGTGAATGTAACATCTGGAGTTGTGAAATATACGCCAGGGCCATATTGCTTCTTGAGAATTATTTGTCATTGCTTTCGCTTAGTTTTAATACTGTAAATACTTAGGAAATACTGTAGAATTGTATTATTTTTTTCTACGAAAAAATAAAAATGTTTTTTTTTTAATGAGCTCAAATAGTTTCTACGTCGTTCTTGTGATAGTTATTTTATGTTTTTAGATGCATTTATTCCTTTTGCGAATGAGACTTTATTCTAACGAAGATCCTGGTGTATGCATGCTACACTCCAGTCATTTTAAATCACGACTGCGGCTAGTATTTGTTCGCTTGTTTGCATCCGAAAACATGCCTATTCAAATATATTGAAAAATTTTCCACCAAAAACTGAACATTTTCAGATCAAAAATCTGATATTTTACATATTGCAGTTCAGAACATATACGGTGGGCACTGTTTTGGACAGAAATGGGAAAAAAATGTACACCCCTAAAAATCCAGTTTTAAGTAATCAATAAAATTGGAGTTTACAGCGGTCAATTAAAGTTGTATAGGCATGTTTTCATAAGTCTTTTGAAATCGCGTTCTATGTCATGGATAATGGTATTATTATTATTATTTTCGAAATCGACGGGCACGAAAGTGCCTGCCTGTTGCATTTTTCATCTTGAATTTTCTATCTATTTCACATTTGTACAGTTAAGCAACGACACAGACAACAAAATAGAAGTGGAGGCAATGATCAGAAATCAATACAATTAACCCCCAGCCCCCAGCAGTGACACCAAAGGGAAAGAAAGAAACACAAATATGAAGAAACTGGACTCTGATGGAAGCATCAATACCGGAAAGACAAAAGGACAGTTACTTTCCCACAAAATGGCCAACTGGCTACTTCTCAAAAAGTGTTCAACTCCTTAAAGAAGTTGATTTCATATTTCCTGAAAAAAGTCCTTTGATAAATTTCTTTTCCGTTCACAAAAGGAGGTTACTTGTGCTTTTGTATAAAGGACAGCTAAAATAACTTTCCTCCTAGTTGTAATCGATTATCTCTGAGATAGTCCTGAAATGTGACTTAAACTGTTAGTTTAACCCTTAAGTTCCAGCATTTTAAACACGCAGTGTAGATCTTGACATTCGCCGCGTTATGTGGCGTCTGATTAGGTATCCATTGTTTGCCAATGTCACAGCACACGAGCCAAGTCTATATTTTACTTTTTGCACAGAGATCGGACGTCACAGGGAGAATAAAAACCTAAAAGGTGAACTAGCGATGCTTTAAAATAAACCGGTACCTCGAATACCGGCCCATCGGAGTAGAAGTAAAACAAAGATCAGGAATTGATACAATTAACTTACTCCATCCATAAAAGACACCAAAGGGAAAGAAATACAAACATTAAGCGAGCAGACCATAATGGAAACATAAACAAAGGAAGGCCATATGGACAGTTACTTTCCCACAAAATGGCCATATGGCCATCCAAAACCAAAAGACACAAGCGACACACACAGCAAGCAACAAACAACAACATAAATAAATCGCCACAGAAGAGCCGCCTTGGAACGGTCAGTGGAAGATTTCCACTGGGGGGCTTAAATCGATTTTACGTGGCCACAATCCTCGCCCTTACTTCCGTCGCGATTTAGACAAATAATTTGTTCAGTCCGCATGAAGGCCTCCTAACTCATCAGCGCAACATCTCCGTGAACACAGAAATCAAAGAACCACAGAGGTGAGACAACGGTGAGGACTCGACAGCAAGAAACCACTGAAATGCTGGAGCAAAAGAAAACCAACAGTTAGACTCCGATGAGCCCGACCAGAGACAGAGCATCAGGCACCAACCAACATTATCTCTTTAATTTTCAATAAGCCTTTACGTTGGAGCCGTCATAGAATCTGAGGCCTGACCCACCGGCGTGCAATTAAAGAGGGAAGCAAAGTTGCCAACCGTGATTGGGTTAACTACCATGCATGCAGTCTGTCGTATAATATCCATGTTGTACCCAATCTTTTTATATCGAAGAATGATTTTACGAAATTGGGTGCTGAAGTCATTGCGGTTATATATTTTTCTGAATTTATATACTAAGTCACCATAAAATTCGGGTTCCGATAGACCTTGTTGCAGAAGAGATTTAAGTCCAATATTGAATTTTGAAATTAAATCAGAATGGCGTCTATAAAATTTTGAAAAGGCTTTGCGTAGTTTATGGTACCGATAACCCTGATTAAGAAGTTTACACTCATTCTCAAATGAATTGGGATATTGCAGTCGCCGTATATTTTCTGAAATCAAGCAGCCATTTTTAACCAATGCATACGTTTATATGACAGAACAACAGGTCCCGAAGATATCATGATAAACCTCCTGTAGAAAAGTACCTTTTCAGAGAAACTGAGCCACGGGAAAACCTGGTTTTGTAATGTTCGAGACTGTCGCTTTTCGAATTCTCTTTGTTTGCGCACTTACAAATTTGAAATTCCACTAGTAAGGAAAGGGTTAGGTGGTTTCCATAAATTCTACATATTCTGGGTAGGGAAATAACTACCATTAGCAGGACCATAGGGAGTCTTACTAAGTATTTTTCCCCGATTATGGCTGTCGCCGAAATTTAATTAAGCATTGTAATGTACGAGACGACGTTTTTCTTCTTGTTATTTCAAAACAACGTTTAGGTTTTTATACACGGAAACATGACCAAATGGAGATTCTATATTATATTAAGCATATAAGGTTGTTTGATGTTTCCTGTACAATAGGAAATGAAAAATACTTGCCATACAAAAATGTGCATGGATTTGTTGCCAAAATGCATGTAATGTTCGCGATCATTATACCAGGCTTATTACGCATGTATGGACAAAAAATGCTAGATTGAGTTAAACTCCCGCAATGTGTGTCTAACACAAATACATCATCTGGAACGAAAATAATATTTTGATGTTGAAATTCCCTCATTTCCAGTGTTTTGTAATGTTCGAGACCTGTAATGTTCAATACCGAAAATTGTTAGTCTAACAGCTTGATCACATTGCTCTCACGTGGCACAGTTTTCCGTTACCAGATTACGTAGTAGAAAGTATCTGCAGACGACATGGTTGCCTTTTCCGGTGTTTGATGTTTAAGGGAGTCGGCAGACAATACCACAGTTAAGGGAAAACAGAAGTCATATTTTGTTTTTAAATACCTGCATCGAAACTTTTTATCTTTTTCCAATATTATTTGTCACAATTAATATTGTTCAACTAAGAAAATGCCACCAAACATCATTATTAATGAACAACATTTGCACGCTTGCAAGATCATTATTTTATTGCAATAGGCAGTGGATGTATGCGATGAAATGTCCGCTACATTTGGTATCGAACATGACAGGTTTGCTATGTTGACCGTCCAGGGATAATGACTGCAAATAAATGAAAAATTTTGAATTGTGCAACCTTAGTTGTGTAAAATGAACACGTTTAGTGATATACATGTTTGCTACATTTCTACCAATAGCTGCAAACGGTAACAATGTTGATTCCAAATTTATTACTTATTTTCGATTTTGGATTTTAGTCCCATAGCTTATAACCTTTTCCCAAATTGTATTTGCCAGAATGAATATTTTCAATATAAAATGTGCACTGTTAGGAAGGCACTTCAACTCTCAAATTTATATTTCCAAATGCATATTTTGAATGTTAAACACATTGTAAGTGCAGTTTATGTTACTAACATTATTGTATCGAACATTACAAATTGTATCGAACATCCCCACCTTAAATAAATGTGTATATTTTAGGGTATGCTGGTTTACTCTTGATTATGTTCCTAGATACAACAAATACAATATTAGATTCGTTTTCAATTTTACAGGTGGAAATGGTAAAGTGGCATAGCATGTCTCTTTACCGCGTATGGTAATGTCCAAGACCATCATAGCTGCCATTTACAGACATGCATTTGTTTACATTTCTGATAACTTATTTACAAACTTCATAAAGCGTGTTACTTTCTTCCAGCTGGAAGACAAAATTTGTTACACTTTGAAGACTTTTGTATAGACAAATATTACTCTGGAATGCACTGTAATGTTCGATACTGTATTCTCGCGGTTGCATTATTAATTTTAGATACTTGATTATTGAGAACATAAGGCCATGCGGTTGTTGTGTGTAAATATGTGATAAATATGTCTTTTAATGTTTCGGCTGCCTTAAGAAAGCAGTTTATCTGTCAGGAGAGCATTTTTATGCATAAAAGTATATACCGAGGCTTTTTTGCGTAACAGCGACACCATGTTTTAAAAGCATACGACTGAACATGCACTGTTACATTACTTAGATCCAAAATATGAATGAAAATGACACTAACAGCTATATTGTCAGTTTATCGCGTTAGTAAACTACTTGACTTATAGAAACAAAATCACTGTAATGTCCGCGACTTTTTACATATAATTCAAATAAACTTATTGCTTATGTTGATCGTTTATCTAAAGTAATATTACTTGTGTTCCTTATTAACCATTCAATACCTGTTCAAATGCAATAGTCGTAAGTGATCTAGCTATTATGTGTTTCTCTTATAACAAAACGAAAGTTGTATGTTTTCAGAAAACTATTTCTTTTTCTGTATTCTCTAACCAACCCCGAATTTTATTCTAAATGGCTATTCATTTCTTCACCATATATTTGACCATATGTTCAATTTTGTCCCCGCTTAATAACCCGGTCATAAGTTTCTGTCATTGCGAGCTGCGGTCTCTTGATTTTTGTGATGTTATAGACGGGGGCAACGAACAAGTAGATCGTAGCGTACATTTCTCACAATCAAAATTTATCAAAATACCGACATATTTCTAGCTGTTGGGGTGAAATAACTTTTGATTTCTTGATCAAGGAATTTTAACTGAGTATAGGTACATGTTAATACTTTATTTTGAACATACCGGTGACTGAATCTAAGTAACTTTATAATTTGACTTTTTAAACGGCTAAAATCCCAATTCATTTGAGAATGAGTGTTAGCCGTTAATAATTTATTACGAGTGTTGAAGTCAGTTACATGACTACACACTCTAGCAAATCGAATTAATTGCGAAATATAAACGCCATAGGATGGCGCACGAGGAACATCATCATCCAAAAAAGGAAAATTTACAATCTCAAAATCAAAGTCATCGCGTTTATCATAAATTTTGCACGAAACAAATCCATCTACAATAGATAGATGTAAATCCAAAAACGGGGCCTCGGTATCAGAAGAATTTTCTTTATTTAACTGAAGTTCTAGAGGGTAAATCTGACTGATCAAACCATCAAAATAGGTATTATCAATATTTAATAAATCATCTAAATATCTAGAAGTAGAGCTAAAAGCTTCAATAATTTCAGATTGGTTATCAATGGAAAGCGACAAAATGAAGTCTCTTTCATAACAATAAAAGAACAGATCAGCCACAAGAGGTGCGCAATTAGTACCCATCGGAATACCCACAATTTGTCTAAATAACTTAGTACCGAATCTAATATAAATATTGTCAAGTAGAAAGGTGAGGCCTAACCCTAACCCTCTAACTGTTGGTTTTCTTTTGCTCCAGCATTTCAGTGGTTTCTTGCTGTCGAGTCTTCACCATTGTTTCACCTCTGTGGTTCTTTGATTTTTTGTGTTCACGGAGATGTTGCACTGATGAGTAAGGAGGCCTTCATGCGGACTGAACAAATTATTTGTCTAAATCGCGACGGAAGTAAGGGCGAGGATTGTGGCCACTTAAAATCGATTTAGGCCCCCCAGTGGAAATCTTTCCACTGGTCGTTCCAAGGCGGTTCTTCTGTGGCGGTTTATTTATGTTGTTGTTTGTTACTTACCGTGTGTATCACTTGTGTCTTTTTATTTTGGATGGCCATATGGCCATTTTGTGGGAAAGTAACTGTCCTTATGACCTTCCTTTGTTTAGGTTCCCATTATGGTCTGGTCGCTTAATGTTTGTGTTTCTTTCCCTTTGGTGTCTTTGATGGGTGGAGTAAGTTAATTGTATCGATTCCTGATCTTTGTTTTACTTCTACTTTATACAAGGTCAGCGACAGTCAAATGGACAATAGCAAGCGGGAAGCTTCTGTAATCAGTAGCTTTTGCTTGAATGTGTGCTGGATGACTGCACGTTGTTAGTGTTAAATGAAAATGAATGGTGGGACTACAAAGTATGAAAGTGAAATGAAGAAAGGTGATGGTGTTAAAAGTTTCAATAGATTAGGTAAAAGCAGGTTAAAACAGGTATGCTGTGTTCATGGCAACATCTGACCAAGAGGCCTGACTCCCACGCTGAACTTTGTTAAAGCAGGCATCAAAATAATATTGGGAGTAAATCTGTTCCATTGCCAAGGACAAGAACGAATACATGTAACAATTAGCGTAATGCGAGTGGGTGGCTCAAGCTGTGACGCATGTTTCGATTGGTTGCTAGAAATAAGGGGAAGGAGATACTGCAACTATGCCATGAATAATTTAATATAAATAAATGAGGCAGGCAAGTGACCTTCTCTGCTGCAAGGATCACTAGCCAAGATAAGGCTGCATGTCGTAGGTTAAATAATTGTTCAGAGTCAAGTCGATGGCTTAACGCTACATCATTTCGAGTGAATGGGCAAAGGACTGTGTGCATAGGCTCCATACTGTGGAGACGGACTGTTGTCTTGTATGCTTCTTCCCGAACGCAGTTTTATTTTGTTCTGATATTAGATAAATAAAACAAAGGGCTTATTAGCGTTTTAAGAGATTCTGTCGATATGTATGTTGACGTTCATGTTGGTGGATAGATCGAAACCTAAGTACCTTGCAGATGAAACAATTTCGAGGGCATGACTTGAACTTTCTATGTTTGAATTTCCATGTCCCAGTGAGATTCTTATGATTGGATGGTTTAAGCCCCTCTAGAGGGGTGGGGCGGGGGTGGGGGCTGGGTAATCGGACAGGTTGTTTAGGTGTTTAGGTATAATAACAATAACAAGGTACCTAGAACTGATCCTTGCGGTACACTTGAAGTAACTGTAACCTCATCTGAGGACTCACCTTCAAGTTCAACTGCCTGACCTCTCCCAATCAGAAAAGACTCTCCTAACTCTCCCAACCCACGAGATAGTTAATCCGTGTACCTGTAGCTTGCAAAGGAGCTTCAGGTGATTCACCTAGCCAAAAGCCTTGCTAAACCCAAGATAAGAACTATTTGTTGGCCATTTAATCATGATCTGGCAAGGTCATAAATAAGCTGAATCACATGGGTGTCTCAAGATCTGCACTCCCAGGCAGTTAAGTATTTCGCGATCATAAGGTATGTCCAAATCAAATCAAATCGAATTTATTTCTCTCCGGTTATACAATATGATAACATGAGAAACAAAACGTTGTACAAACATACGGTTTCATGGCGGCACAATGCCATGAGATAAGATGTAGGACATAAACTTTGATCCTTCTAAATGCCAGGTCCTTCATGTTACGCGACGTAAGAACCCATCCCAACTGTGTACCTATTGCATGACACCAGAACAGCTAAGTACCTTGGGGTCACTATCTCTGATGAGCTAAACAGGAGCCCCCCGCATTGACAACATAACTACAAAAGCAAATCAGACCCTTGGATTCTTGAAAAGAAACATTCGGGTCCATAATAAGGACCTGGAATCAGTTGCATATAAGACTCTTGTCAGGCCGCAACTAGAGTATATGCGTTCACTGTGTGGTATCCCCACACTGCCACTGACATATACAAAGTGAAAGCAGTCCAAAGAAGGGCTGCCAGATGGGCAACACATGACTTTAGCTAAACTTCAAGTTTTACAGCTATGCTGACGGACCTAAATTGGCGCCCCTTTGAACAACGCCGCATCAATAACCGTCTCGCCATGATGTATAAGATTACTTATGATCTCATCCTCATTACTAGACCATCAGCCCACAATCACCCCCTTGCATACAGACAGATTTACACCCTCACAGACTACTACAAGTACACCTTCTTTCCCAGACTATTATTCACTGGAATGCTCTACCTGCCTATGTTGTAGGCGCAGTATAGCAATGCTGTTAGCCTGGTGGCTCATGCTTCTCCTTAAGGAGGAGGCTATTGTACAAATTGGATCATTATGGGATAAGAGGATTCACACTTAAGTGGGTTAGCTCATGGTTCTCTGGACGCACACAACAAGTTGTACTTGATTATCAAGCGTCGGATCCTGTCCCTGTTTTGTCTGGTGCCTCACAAGGTTCGGTACTTGGACCGGTCCTTTTCTTGATAATTATCAATGATCTTCCTGATAATATCAGGTAATCTGTTCGCTTGTTTGCTGATGATTGTGTTTAGGAATATATATACTTCTTTCTGACTGCCTTATCTTACAAGATGGCCTGGATAGCCTAGCACGTTGAACGGCCGATTGGCAAATGAAGTTCAATGTGGCCAAATGTCATTCAATGAGGGTGTCACGGCACCCTCCAGACAAGCAGATTAAATTCAACTACTTACTACATCAGCATACATAGGAACATGTCCAATCCTCAAAATATCTTAGTATCACCATCACTGATAATCTTGTTTGGGGTCAACATATTTATGCGATTACATCGAAGGCAACTAGGACATTAGGGTTTCTAAGACGCAATTTGGCTTTTGCTCCTAGGCAGACAAAGGATGTTGCATACAAAACCTTGGTTCGACCTCAACTCGAGTATGCATCACCCGTTTGGCAACCCCATGTTAAAACTTAGGTTCAACAGGTTGAGAAGGTTTAGAGGACGGCTGCCCGATGGACCTGCGGGCGATGGCGGAACAGAAGTAGTGTTGGTGAAATGCTCGATGAGCTCGAGTGGCCATCGTTGGAGGCCCGTCGCGAGCAGTCCTCTTTAACCTTCTTTTATAAGATACACTCTGACACAGTGTCTCTTAATAAAGATAAATACTTGACCCCTGTGACTACTTCAACTCAAACAAGGGCATCAAAATTAAACAACAGTCAATATCGTAGGTACCAGGCCTATAGTGATGCCCTGAAGATTCTTTCTTCCCTAGAACTATTCCTTAGTGGAATAGTCTTCCCTCCTCTGTGGTAAATGCCAAAACTGCAGAGGAGTTCAAAGCCCGCATGGTATAGATTAGGACCCAGATGTGTGTTTTTGTACACCTCTGAAAGCAATTGTAAATAGTTTTAAGAACTCATCCAGTGAGTTTTTTTTTTCTAAATTCTAAATTTAGCGCACCACCCAACTGAGGTAATGGCCAAGTATGACCGACTCAGTATATGAAGATATGAAGATAGATAAAAGACCCATTTCAGTTTTATCTTTTAACTGTACTAACACTTTCTTTTCCCAAAAGTGCAAACTCATTTCACCAACTTTCCTTTCCTTTTCTTTCAGCTAACACCCTTCAACACTTGGTTCGCCGGAACACGTCTTATGTCCCCCTCGGGGGTTTAGACGTAATGGAAGAAAGAAAGAAAATCGATAAACGTCAAAAAAATAGAAGACAACAACAGGCCAATCTGTTACCAATTTATTATATCCTAACCATTCTGTCCCTTTAAAATTACTGATAAAAAGGAGAACGACAATGCAAGTAACGACGAACCCAACAAACCTTTGTTTATATTAAGATTGACAGTTGTGAAACTAGTTAGAACACTTCTCCGCCATAGCACTTTATGTATAATTGTCGAAAGCAAATCGCCGTACTGTTCCCAGCAAACTGCCGTCCAGTATTTTTCGTAGTGACGCAAATTGCCGTACTCTGACCGTCGGGCGTTTCGGCTTGTTTATTCAGTCACAATATTCTTTGAGGGAAAAACAACTAAAACATTACAAGCAGCGAAGGATTCGGCTTCTATTGATGACACTGAATTGAAGATTGTCAAGGCCGTTTCCTTAATAAATTCACAGATTGGTGAAGCTGTCATGAATTTTCGCGGTACCACCCATGTACCATCCGACTCATTTGTGTGTTTAAATGGCAGCTGACAAAGCTTTCCAAAATTTCTTTTTTAATTTCAGAGAAAAACAAGTTGAGTAAATATGGGAAGTGGGTTTAAGTTCTGACACTACGTAATAACGCCAACCTAAGCGATTACCTACCGTCAGTATAATCATTTTCCCCATTTATCTGGTACTTTTGAGTAACAAGTTCCGGAGTCGATGATACACATAGTGCAGAATATATTTATTACTGTACAAGATTGTATTGAATATTATGCAATACGCCAAACGGCAAGAGAAGGGTTGAATCATAGATAGACTCTATAAAACCGATTCCGCCCCCACCCCTCGGGGCTGCAGATTTGGATGCATGGTGCTTCCATGCAGAGCTGAAACTGACCACACTGGCACGAGCACGGGTAAACATCTTAAAAGGACTAAGCCTACCCAGGCAAAATGATGTGAGTCAGACCGTCCACTGCATATACGCCTTTTGGTTTGTATATTCAAATATTGTATGATTTTTTGTTTCTAAAGGGACCCCGTAGAAACAGCGTTTTGAATATGCATGGCGTGGTGCTACATTGTGACCAATGTTTGTCCGCACAAATCGTGATCGAGTGTGATGCTTCAATGAAACACGTTTTATAGTGTATAAAACATTTTTCATGGTTTATGTAGTGAAATGGAAACTAAACCATCATATTTTCTATTGTCTCCATTCAATCAAACAGAAGAAGTGATTTTTGACAGATCGCGGGAAAATTGTGGGCCGCCTACATCAATGTGTAATTGAAACTTACGTGCTAATCGTCGTGAAAATTTCCGTCAAAATTACGACTTTATCCGAAGTTAAATACTTAGCTAAGTAAATGAAATAGGTGGCTTTCGAATGCATTTTTATACCCCACCACACGATAGTGGCGGGGTATTATGATATACCCTCCGGTGTCCGTCCGTCCGTCCGTCCGTCCGTACGTCCGTCCGTCCGTCCGCACCATTTCCGATCGATAACTTGAGTAATTTTTAACGAATTTTTTTCAAATTTTGCATACATGTATATATCGGGAATGAGTGGTATGGGATTGTTAATGGGCAAAATCCGTTAACATTTGACAGAGTTATGGCCCTTTTTAGTTCAAAATAAGGGGTTTTGGGGCGTTTCCGATCAATAACTTGAATATTTTTTCACGGATTTTCTTCAAATTTTGTATACACATTGGCATTGGGTATGAGTGGTTTGGGATTGTAAATGGGCAAAATACATTAACATTTAACGGAATTATGGTCGTTAAAAATTCCGATTAAATGGTTTTTGGGGACTTATTCCTTTACTATATGGAATATTTGGATGAAACTGCACTGATGTATAAACGACCATAATAAGCAGGTTTTGTGTTGTGAATACACAAAATGCGTTAACATTTAACGAAAAATTGGTCGTTAACAATTCCCATTAAATAGTTTCTGCGCATTTATTCCTTTAATTTATGAAACATATTGATTATCACTGCCAGTGTAGTGGTTAGAGTGCTGGACTACAAATCCTATTGTTCACTATGAATCTGACGGGCGTGAGTTCAAATCTCCGTCGAGGAATGGAAATTTTTTTTTTTTTTTTCGTTTTTTCTTTCTTTTTTTTTTTGTGTGTTCTTTTTTCTTTTTCTTTCTTTTTCATTTTGGCAATGAATTTATTTTATTTTTTTTTTTTTTTTTAATTTTCCTCATTTTTGGTTTTTCATTCCTTTTTTTTTCCCTTTTTTTCACCCTTTTCTTCTTTTTGTTATACCCCATCACACGATAGTGCTGGGATATTACAATATACCCTCCGGTGTCTGTCCGTCCGTCCGTCCCCACCATTTCCGACCAATAACTGGATTAATTTGTGCTATGAATCTGAGGGGCGTGAGTTCAAACCCCCGTGGAGGAATGGAATTTTCTTTTTTTTTTTCCTTTTTTTCTCGTTTTTTCTTTTCTTTTTTCCGTTTATTTTTCTTTTCTTTCTTTTTGCAATGAATTTTTTTTTTCATTTTTTTTTTTCTCATTTTTTGTTTTTCATTCCTTTTTTTACCTTTTTTTTTCCTTTTCTTCTTTTTGTTATACCCCATTACACGATAGTGCTGGGATATTATAATATACCCTCCGGTGTCTGTCCGTCCGTCCGTCAGTCCGTCTGTCCGTCCGTCCATCCCCACCATTTCCGACCGATCACTTGATTAATTTTTCACATTTTTTTTTTCAAATTGTGCCTACATGTTTATATCGGGAATGACTTTATTTCTTTTCTTCTTTTTGTTATACCCCATCACACGATAGTGCTGGGGTATTATAATATACCCTCCGGTGTCTGTCCGTTCGTCCGTCCATCCACACCATTTCCGACCGATAACTTGATTAATTTCTCACAATTTTTTTTTTGGAGTTTGCGATCAATAACTTAAGAATCTTTTCATGGATTTTCTTCAAATTTTAAAACACTAAAGGACACATATTATTGCCAAGGACAGTCACTCTGCTTTTCTGGTTATTGTATTATCTGCCCTTTTGATATACATGTATGTAGTTCCTTTACTATATTGAATGCCTTAGTGAAGTTTTACAGATAACTATAACACTTAAAAGTATCACTATTATGGGCAATGCTATAACCATATTATCTTGCAGTGGTGGGGTATCATGCAGTGTTAGCGTGCTTTTATTTAAGGAAATACTTTACTAAGATAAGAATTCCTCCTTAAATCGTTAAGTCGACCTTAACTTAAGTAACGATTGTAATCCTGGGCCCAGGACTATTTTCCCAGCCTACTCAGAAACAATCGACCCAACAGTACTCTCAGTGTTTTGATTAGCGTTTAGTGCATATCACAAATGAAACACGTTTTTTCATTGGCCGAAACATATCACGTGCAATGCGCTATTCTGTGGTAGCTGCACAGCGGGGTCTCTCAGATTTAAAACAGACCGATCCAAGTCACGTCTTATTGTTCCCGCTAAGGAGATAACCGGATTTTACATACGGACAATCACGAATATATGTAATTTACTGGTTTTATTTGTGGTTGTCGCTCCGTGGAACTGCAGGAAACCAGTCTAAAAAAGCGTTCGATTGTCATATGTTTGCGGTATATCGTTTTGCAGTAGTTGTTCAATGCACCAAAAGCAATAGAAACCTAAGCTTCGGACACTATCAACGTTTTTGGACTGGCCTCGGACCAGGGGTCGAACCGCCGGGTAGATATATCCTTCGCCTGCGGCTCTGACTGTTTCAACCCGGCGTCTGGGTCCTGGCCCTGGCCCTCGGGCAGTCCATAAAGCTTAATAGTGCCATCGGCTTAGATTACTATTGCTTAATCCTTTTTGAATCAAATGAAATCTTCTTCCTTATATACAGCAGGAGTCCATTTCAAAATTTAGGGGTGTCAGGTTGTGTTTTCTTCAACATTTCTTTTGAAAATGACTGAACTTTAAGCAAACAGTGGAGGCCCTGATCAGACGCCGCGTTCCGCGGCGTCTGATCTGGGCCTGCTCTGTTTGCCAGAGTACCCGTTTTGGGGTTCCTGGTACCAAACGGGTTAATTAGTGACCATGTGCAGAAAAAGATTCTCTTCTGACTTGGTTCACATATCTAACTAATAAACTTACTGCAGCCGCATAGTGAGCTGGTTTCTGTATAATCTTCATTGTGTTGGTGGTGAAAACATCTGAATCTCATAGATTCTTTCAATCCATGTATTCCATCGCGTTTTTATTTTGAACATGACACGATAATTGAGTGCCTTCTACTATTCAGTCCCTTTGTTTTAAGGTGAAATCTAACACTAAAATATATATTACTGTCATGAAGTTGGCAGGCATCTTATTACCAAATTTTTGAAACCAGAGCGCGCAGTCGATGACACGCCATCGCAAATTCCCTCTTTTCTAGCGTGATCGATGGATAAATGGACAGAAAGACAAATGGATGGAGGGATTCACAGTATCCTCAAACATTTTTAAAGTATGGGGATATGAATATACTTTGGTTAAGGGGTGGGGATCTGAACAGTTTCTCCGATATCAGGCTTTTTATGACGCGTAAGGGATGTGGCACCCGGGGAACCCCAAGGTTGGTGTCACTGAATGCGTCTTATCATATGGAACAAGAGTATATATGGTTTAGGGGTGGGGATTTGAATGGTTCCTGAAATATATGTACTCTTATTAAGTGGATGGGGTGGGGCATGACCAAAGCACATCCGGGGGACCATATGGTTGGTGTCATTGAATGCATCTTATCATAAAGAACAAGAATATGTATGGTTTAGGGGTAGGGATCTGGATGCTGTGTTTGCCGGGTCTTGTCCGTCATCCATTTCTTTTTCAAAACTTTGGGGTTGAGACATACTGATGAAGAAAAGTTATCAGAAAGGCCTCTGTGTCACTAAATTTGGTAAAGTTACGCCTTAATTCTAAGATATCAGGCCTTAAATGAAATGGAGGGGGTGGGGCATGGCCCCAGCTCACCCCGGCTGGTGTTGGGGGACTCCAGGTTGGTGTCACTGAAATCGTCTTAACATAAGGGACACGAGTACATATGGTTTAAGAGTGGGGATCTGAATGGTTTCTGAAATATGTGTCATTTCATGAAGTGGTGGGGTGGGATATGGCCCCAGCGCAGCCCAGGGCTCACCCTAGTTGGCATCTCTAAATGTGTCTTATCATATGGAAAAATAAGATATATGGTTTAGGGGTGGGGATCTAAACAGTTTCTCAGATATTAGGCTTTTTTTTCTAAAGCATTACGAAAAAACACCTATACAAATACATTGTAAATTTTACTGCCGAAAGAAAAAAAAAAGATAAAAAATAGTGATATTTTTCATATTTCTGCATGAAACATAGATTGTGGGGACTCGTAAGAACCGCCTCGACGAGGCGGTTCTAACGGATCCCCACAATATATGTTTCATGTTTTGAGAAGAAATAAGAAAAGTAATGTTTACCCCTGTAAACCCCGGTTTTACTATATAAAAGTGGGGTTCAAGGGGGGCCAAAATTATGTAGGCGTGTTTACGGGATGGTAGAGGTGGTGGGCATGGTCCGGGCACACCCAAATTTAACGGTGCTCTTTCATGCCCTCATCATCTAAGGAAGCTAATGTTCCTAATTTGGTTGCATTACGGCAGGTGGTTAAGGAGTAGAGAGTGTGATTGACGGACGGACGGACGGAAAGACGGACGGACGGAGACGTTCACAATATCCCCTTACGCTTTTTAAAAGCGTGGGGATAATGAAATATTTTTCGGAAGATGCCAAATTGTTGGTTTTAATCATGATGTTCACATGCCCAAGTAGGAATATGAGACGTTTTTCTTGAATGTGATACCGTAGCAACAGATAAGGGTTGGTTTTGTTAGAGTTTAAGTTTCACGTCCCACCAACAGCTAAGGTCATACGGAGGCGCGACCTCGGTTTAAAGACTCGCCCGAAAGTCTGGAGAAGCCCGGGGTCGAACCAACAACGCCTGATTTACAAGGCGGTCGCATAACTACTACAGCACAGAGGCTTCTACTACACCACACAGGCTTCTAGATCGGGCTCCGAGGTTATACAACTATTTTCATGCTCAACTAATTTGAGCATGAAATTTGTCCTGCTCATAAATTTTAAAATGCCAACAATTGTTGGCATTTTAAAATTTGTGAGCAGGACAAATAACATTATCTGCTATCTGCGAATGAAAAATGAAAAATCGCACAACTTCTTTGTAGTTTATTTCTAATGAGCACCACAAGTTTCATGCTCAGCTGAGTTGAGCATGAAAAAAGTTTGATAACCTCGGGGCAAGGTTGGTAGTTTTGTGGTAACTGAAGGATAGTTTTCCTTATTTCTCCATAAAAACCTATGTTGTGGATATTCATTTGAACCGCCTCGGCAAGGTTGGTATTTTTATGATAATTCCAGGATGGTTTTCTTTATTTCTCCATGATAAAAATAGAAGTGGAGGCATTGATCAGGAATCGATACAGGAAACACAAACACGAAACAACTAGACCCTAATGTAAACATGAATAGCGGAAAACCAAAAGGACAGCTAATTTCCCACAATCGGCCCCCGCCCATAGGGGCTTGAAGAAATATATGGGCTGCATGATGCTTCCACGCAGAGCTGATTCTGGCCCGCACACTAGTACTGGTAAACCGCTTAGAGGATCCGGGCTAAGCCTGTTCAGGAGCCGCGGTGCAAGGCGGACCGTCCATGTTAATAAACCCTATTGGTTTCATTGGGCGACGGGGCTTGAGATGTCATTTCATCTCAATGTCGGGTAAAAGTCCCACAAAATTGGAAGCAACGTCTCCAAAATGACCTTTACAGTGTTGACGGGGACGTTAAACCTCAAATCAAACAAACAAACTTTCCCACAAACTTGCCAGCTGGCTATCCAAAAAACAAAATAATATAAGCGAAACACTTCTAATGAATACCCTCAACAAAGGTTTTATGGAGAATTGACAACAACTATTCTTCAATTATCACAAGACATCATCTTGTCTGTTGCTATACCCACAACAAAGGTTTTATGGAGAATTGACAACAAATAATCTTCAGTTATCACAAAACACCACCTTGTCTTATGCTATACCCACTACAAAGGTCGATGGAGAATTGACAACAACTATTCTTCAGTTATCACAAAACACCACCATTTCTGTTGCTATACCCACAACAAAGGTTGTATGGAGAATTGACAACAACTATTCTTCAGTTATCACAAACATCACCTTGTCTGTTGCTATATCCACTACAAAGGTTTTATGGAGAATTGACAAAAACTATTCTTCAGTTATCACAAAACATCACCTTGTCTGATGCTATACCCACAACAAAGGTTTTATGGAGAATTGACAACAACTATTCTTCATTTATCACAGAACACCACAATGTCTGTTGCTATACCCACAACAAAGGTTTTATGGAGAATTGACAAAAACTATTCTTCAGTTATCACAAAACATCACCTTGTCTGTTGCTATACCCACTACAAAGGTTTTATGGAGAATTGACAACAACTATTCTTCAGTTATCACAAAACACCACCTTGTCTGTTGCTATGGACACAACAAAGGTTTTATGGAGAATTGACAACAACTATTCTTCAATTTATCACAAAACACCACCTTGTCTGTTGCTATGGACACAATACTTCTGCCACTCGGTCATGCGCATGTCAATTAAAAGCAAACCTACGCATCCGCCATTGAAGCTAGACTATTTTGTTTCCTGTGGAATCGCCAAGCCCGCTTCATGTCTTGAAAATCAATACGAATGCTTTTTGGCCGAAACAAGCTTGTTTGGCCCAGAAAAATTGATTCGTGCTGGGCATTCTTTAATGTTTAGTTTGTACATTATTCTTGCAAACTCCGCCCCCGCTAATCGGGGCTTGGAGAAATAGATTGGGCTGCATTTTGCTTCCGCGCAGAGCTGATACCGACCGCAAATGAGTACTGGTAATCCGCTTAGATCGTCTAAGCCTGCCCAGGAAAATTGCTGCGAGTCGGCCCGTCCATGCTTTTAAACCCTATTGGTTTCATTGGGCGGCAGGGATTGAGATGTCATTTCATCTCAATGTCGGGTAAAAGTCCCACAAAATAGGAAGCAAGCAACGTCTCCAAAATGACCTAAATAGTGTAGACGGGGACGTTAATCCTCAAATAATAAAAAATAACAAATCTTATGCAAACTTTTTTTTTACATGTATATGTACATGTAGTCTAGTTACATTTCGCTATATTAAGACTAATTATGCGTGAAGTTTTCAGTTGTGTTTTCTACATCCCGAAAGAGACCGTTTTCGTGTTTGTTCATAAATGGTCTTAACGAAGGCTACATTGGACAGTCCCAAAGATGCCGACTATATATAGGAAACTCACATATTTTTGACCACATTTTTTATAAAAAAAAAAAGATAAAAGTCTATTTAGGCAATAGTAGCCTAAGCTGAGGGCAGTATCAAAGTTTATAGACTGCCCAGGGCCAGGGTCTGGACTGCCGGGTTGATATGGTCGCCGCCTGCGTCTCGGACCATATCAAACCGGCGGTTCAGGCCCTAAGCAGTCCATAAGCCTTGACAGTGTCCGAAGCTTTGGTTTCTTTTGCTTTTAGTGCAACGACGGGTTCGATCCCAGGCCGGGACATACCAAAGTCGTCAAAAATGGTACTAGCTCCTCCTCGCTTGGCACTCAGATTTACGGGGTAGAGCTAGGACTGGTCGACCCAGTTTCTGGATAATGTTACTGGGTGTGGTATCATGTAACGTGTCTGGGACATGATACTTCAGTGAGGCAGCACTATAAAAGTGAGCATTGAGCTCCCTGTCGCAACCAGACACCGTCGTGATACGACTGAAATATTGTTGAAAGCGACGTTAAACCCGAATTCACACACACACACACACACACACACACACACACACACACACACACACACACACACACACACACACACACACACACACACACACACACACACTTTTAGTGCAAAGAACAACCACTGTTATATCAAACATGTATTGACAACTGACAGATATACATCACGAAAACTCGTCATATAATTTTGACCCCCTTGAACCCCACTTTTATATAATTAGTAAAACTGGAGTTTACAAGGGTGAACCTTATTTTTATTATTTCTGCTCTAAAATATAGAGTGTGGGTACTCGTTAGAACCGCCTCGATGAGGCGGTTCTAACGTGTACCCACAGTCTATATTAGAGTGTGGGTACTCGTTAGAACCGCCTCGATGAGGCGGTTCTAACGTGTACCCACAGTCTGTATTTTTAGCAGAAATAAGGAAAATATCACAAGTTTTCATCTGAATTTTTTTTTTTTTTCGGCGGAAAAGTTTACAATGCATTTGAATAGGCAACTTATCGTAATGAATGTAAAATTTGGGCAATCTGAATATGGCCAGCACTGTTTGTCCCAATATTAGGACAATTACAGTAAAATCTGCTGTGTGTCTGTTTGTCTCTATAACTAAAGCATCTACAGGACATACTATAACTGACATTTATAATTTCCTCAGTGAAGGACGCAATTCAACGGAGCGACAACCAGAAATGAAAACCAATAAATCAATCGCGATTGTCCGTAAAAAAATCCGTTTATCTCCGTAGCGGGCACAATCACATTGGACTTGGACCGGTCTGACTCAAGTGGCCGCTGTGCATCTATCGCAGATTAACGACTATAAAGCCCCTGTCACACCAGGGCCGCGTTTTCACGGCGTCCAAGAAAAATGCAGAACGCCGAGGTGCGCGCAGTTCGATCGCCGTAGCAATGCAGTGGCATCGCCAGTAGGCGCGTTGGGACTGCATAGAGCGCCAAGCGACGGCGCTCATTTTGAGCATGCCTCAAATACCCCTGTCACACAATGAGGCGTTTACACTGCGATGGAACGGCGTTGTTTAATTTTCCAGAACGCCGCGAGATCGAAAGAAATATGGGATATTTTTCGTGAACATGGACCTGTCATGGCGTCCTTACAGCGGCCAAGGCGTTGCTACGGAGCTTACATTTTTTCTTTTTTTTTTTTTTTTTTTTGGGGGGGGGGGTTTACGGCCATTTCAAGATTATTTCACTCATATCGAGCCGATCGTTAATCAGAGGTGGGCGAAACCGGAGTAAAGCAAAGTGTAAACAGACATCTTCTTCATCAGTCAAACAGATTTGTTTGATTTGAGGTTTAACGTCTCCATCAAGAAAGTATAGGTCATTATGAGATGAATTGACATCTCAATCCCTGTCGCCTTATGGAACCAATAGGGTTAATAAGTATGGATGGTCCGACTCGCGCCACTTTACCTGGGCAAGCTTAGATCCCCTAAGCGGTTTACCAGTACTCGTGTGCCGTCTGAAGCAAGTCAACCGCCATCACCGCAAGCAGGAGCAAGTCCACCGCCATTACCTTATCAACCCCAGGATGGGTCACCACAAAATCAATCAAACTTTACGTTCCACAGTCTACTCTAGCCACTGTTTATACAAGCGGGCGCCCCGCCCATCGGGATATGAAGAAATAGATGGACTGCATGAGTGCATGCTTCCACGGAGAGCTGAAACCGACCGCAAATGAGTTAAACCGCTTAGAGGATCTAAGCCTACACAGGCAAAGCGGTGCGAGACGGACCGTCCATGCTTATAAACGCTATTGGTTTAATTGGGCGACAGGGCTTGAGTTTTCATTTCATCTCAATGGCGGACAAAAGTCCCACAAAATTGGAAGCAACGACTCCAAAATGACCTATATAGTATTGACGGGGACGTGAAACCTAAAATCAACCAATCAATTATATAAGCGGAACTTATAAGGCGTTGTAGGAGACCTCTGTGCGCCCCTGTCGAGCTCCTGTAGCGTTGTAGGAGACCTTACTGCGCTGCTATGGCAACCTTACGGCGATCTCACTGCGCTCTTAACAGAACGCCGAGCGACGGCGTTTGTACAATATAGTTCATGATATACATGGTTCTCCACGATCTGATTGTGGCGACGTTCATTACGTAAATACTCTTATACAAATACATTGTCATTTTTGGCCAAAAAGGGAAATTTTAAGATAAGAAATTGTGATATTTTTCTTATTTTTGCTCGAGACATAGATTACGGGGGCTCGATAGAACCGTACTCACAATCTTTTTTTTTTCTTTTTTTTTTTTTTTTGAGCAGATAAAAGAAAAATAATGTTTACCCCTGTATATTCCAGTTTTAAGAAAGAAATTTATTTTTTCTGCCGTTCATGAAAGTATGAATGTCAGCGTAGCGCTAGAAAAGTTTACATGAACCCCTTCGGGGTCAAGTTACTTTGCAGGCTACCCGGTGCTTTCATACTAGATTGGAGAGTGAGTGATAGTGAGTTAAACTGACAATATTTCACTTGTATTTAAAGTGGCAGAGATGGAATTACACGCCAATTAATCAATTAGTTTATTAATTACATCGGATAGTGAGTGACAGTGGACATAGAGCAGCGTGTCATACACTGGTTCAATCATTTCGCAAACACGCCTATACCAATACATTGCCACCTTTATCGCCGAAAAAATGAAAATTTTAAGATGAAAAATTGTGATATTTTTCTTATTTCTGCTCAAAATATAGATTGTGGGCACTCGTTAGAACCGCCTCATCGAGGCGGTTCTAACAAGTACTCACAATCTATATTTTAGAGCAGAAATAAGAAAAAAATAAGCTATACCCCCGGAAACCCCAGTTTTACTATGTAAAAGCAAAATCGATTTAAGCCCCCCAGTGGAAATCTTCCACTGACCGTTCCAAGGCGGCTCTTCTGTGGCGATTTATTTATGTTGTTGTTTGTTACTTACTGTGTGTATCACTTGTGTCTTTTAATTTTGGATGGCCATATGGCCATTTTGTGGGAAAGTAACTGTCCTTATGGCCTTCCTTTGTTTAGGTTTCCATTATGGTCTGGTCGCTTAATGTTTGTATTTCTTTCCCTTTGGTGTCTTTTATGGGTGGAGTAAGTTAATTGTATCAATTCCTGATCTTTGTTTTACTTCTACTTTCAAGGGGGTCAAAATTATATAGGCGTATTTTCATGATGCAGCGGCATTAGATTCATTTAACGCATGGCTAATTATGTGAGATTGATTACAGTTTCATCAAATCAGTTCAAAAGGTAATTAGACATGTGTACATTAAAATGTGTGTAATAGTTTGATAATAAGTAATTCCAACATGAATATATACATATTCTAATTTTGGGGACCGAGTTTGTCAGGGACCGAGTTTGTAGGGGCAGAGTTTTCTAGGGGCTGAGTTTGTCAGGGGCCGAGATGTCCTGTCACCACAGACAGGTATCAATTAGATCTTTTATCTCAAGTTCTGAAAAAATTGACGGGCGGATGGATGGATGGCTGGGGAAGAAACATTAAATAAGATTTAGATACAAATAAAATATCATTTTACTGTATCCAGTTTTGATACTTGTATGATACTTTCCACCTAGACTAGCTACTAGTGTGATGATAAAAGTCTGATCATATTTTAGTATTTTTATTACATTAAAATTGATCACCTTGTTAGTGATATCAGGTCTATTTGGTAGAGTCTCCAAGGTTAGAATTATCAGACACTGAGCCAGAGAGCCGGACTAGACTAGCTAAACTTTTATACAATGTTCATTTAAATGCAGAAGCTGGTTTTAATTCCTCATTTTTTTTTTCATTTCAACGACTGGTGGCTAGGCAACTTTCTACCAATAAAGAAACCTTGGAGGAAGGCGAGCTCATATCAAAAAGGTGACTATGAAACTATGAGGATTTTGTTTGATTGATTTGAGGTTTAACGTCCCCGTCAACACTGTATAGGTCATTTTGTAGACTTGCTTCCAATTTTGTGGGATTTTTACCCGACACTGAGATGAAATGACATCCCAGGCCCTGTCGCCCAATGAAACCAATAGGGTTTATAAGCATGGACGGTCCGTGCCTTGGCAGGTTAGATCCTCTAAGCGGTTGTGAAGTCGCTTTCAGCTCTGCGAGGAAGCATCAAACAGCCTATCTATTTCTTCAAGCTCCGATCGGCGGGAAAGGGTGCGCTCAGATTTGCAAAGGAGAAATACTTTAGGCCTAATGGTCATTCAGATGCAGAACTAGGATTTGCTAACTTCTTTCAGACTGACCGGTAGTGAAATCCTTATACGTAGGCCTATTGTGTTTACATCTATGAAAGTTATGATAATGATTGAAAAGTGTTTTTTTTTTTCTTTATCTAGCGCGTCGCCGTAAAACGAAATTTCCGACCGTAAAACCTCCGATTTACCTCCCCAAATGACAATTTTCAG